>CM059228.1:21700424-21832924 GCA_030347435.1 Clarias fuscus
CATACATTTTGAAAATGTCACTCAAATGTGTTCATCATATTTTAAAATGGGTGTCAAAACCCACCAAACTAAACCCATTGTGTTCTTACTGTACTGTATATCGTCTACCCAAGTGTTTGTATTCAACTTAAGCTCCATGATGAAACTGTCTCTCGTGAAGACCTTCCCAGGAAAGCAAGACCCAAACTGAGCTCTGCTGCAGAGGAGAAGTTCATTTAGAGACACCAGCCTCAGAAATCACCAATTAACCTCAACCAGCACCTCAGATTAGAGCCGTTATGAAGCTTCACAGAGCAGAAGTAGCAGATATACATCTTGAAAGAAGTAGGTTGAAAGTAGGTTTAAATTCTTACTGGTTACTGTGGAGACAAAAGGTGAGAAATATAAACCATGAAGGTGGTGTACGATCCCTTCTTCCACACACTAAGTAGTGCACTTGATCAGGGGTTGGACAGCGATTTGGAATTCAGCCATGTTAGAAGCTAGTTAGCTTTGTAGCTTTGTGTTTTTTAAGATGGCGTTCTCAGGTGTGTTGTTGCTGAAAGTGCTTCTGTGACTGGTTGTGAATGTGGGTTTTGTCAAGCAGCTGCTCTTACAATAGTACAGACCTACACTCACCCACACTGCTATTTTCACCAGCCGTTATCACCACTCACTGAACACCTTTCATCCAATCAGCATGTTTGGTCAGAACTAACTGTTTTATAAATGTGAATTGATCAATGTTTAAAGTATTTAAAAAAAATCCAATATATTACATTACTGTGTGCGAAAGCCTGTGGTATGGCAGATGGGACTCCACTAGAGCGCCAACCCAGCTGTATGTATTCACTCACTCACTCCTCATCTATACCGCTTAATCCTGTATTCAGGGTCACGGGGGGTCTGAAAATCAGACATTGTTTGAAATAACTTCATGAGAACTTTCATGTGTACTGTTACATACCAAAGTATTCAGATTCAGATCAGTAACTACACAACACTACATTAAACAACACAAGTCTGCAATGCATCATTAAAAAATTATAATAATGTTGTGTAAATACAAACACTAAGAACGTTTGTATTCAACTTTTTCCCCCTTCAACTAAGTCATAGAAACAAATTTGTCTCGTTTGGAACGGGTAGGCTTTTTTTTTTTTTTTTTAAGTAATTCGATTAAAAAAGTGACTCATATACAGTATTATATAGATTCATTACACACAGACTGATATATTTCAAGTGTTAATTTCTTTTCATTTGAATGTTTATTGCTTACATCTAATGAAAACCCAAACTTCAGTATCTCAGAAAATTTGACTATTGTGAAAGAGATCAATATTAGTGACACATGGTGTCGCACTCTAACCAAAACGGACGTATGCTGTCTGAGGTGTAGCACGGGACATGGTGTCCAGGGGATGTTATTATCCTTGTGTCAAGCCAATCTTGAACCAGAGACAACATCAGAGGCGTCTCACAAGGGCTAAGCACTAAAAGGACTGGACTGTTGCTCAGTGGGCCAAACCCAACAATGCCAACCTAAAACCCTGATTGCCTCCATGCCACACCACATTGCTGCAGTAATTCATTCAAAGGGAGTCCAGAGCAAGTGCTGAGATAAAATGATTTTCACTGATCTTAAGCAATATTCTCACAGCAGTGTGAAGCCGAGCTGGTACCTGGCACAGACTCCACTGAGAGGTTTATAAGGAGCTGTGAGCAGGTGCAGTGAGTTTGCCCTGATCATCTGCACAATATCATTGTCTTGCCACCTGATTTTTGAGTTTGTGAGTCACTGCAAATCGGTTACAGGTTATATAACTAGAAGTAGGGTGGAGGAACACCGATCACAAAGACAGGAGTGTCTACAGAGTGTAACCAGCAAGGCAACTTTGAAATGAGCAGAACTTATTAGGTGATTTGAAACCAGAGTCACACACTTTTCTGCAGGTTTTGTTAACCTGTACTGTACGTGATCATTTGCAGTCAGTGGTGGCTCAGTGGTGGGGTTCTCATCAACCATGCGGAAGGCGAACCCTTCCAAACAAACATAAACAAATGCATTAAAAGCTATAATAACCTTTGGGTTTGTCACATGGATTCCGCTTCATCTCACCACCATGTCAGTGAATATTTTTCACTAACAGAGCGACTTACACAAAAGAAGCTTTTTACAGGAGTTCGATTTGCTTCTCTATGAATTAGTGAGTAAACAAAGTGTGACAGTGTGAAAGTGAAACTAAATGGAGCAGCCTACTTCTCTCTCTTTGTCTCTCTCCACCTCAAACCAACCCTCAGCAGATCACACGACGAACCTCGGTTTTTAAAGCACACTTTCCTCTGATTTCAGAATGCCTACTGGTATGTATATACATATATATATATATATATATATATATAGATTTTTACTAATAAATACTTCTGCCTGGCTGCTGGATTCCTGTTGTTGTTCTTGTGGACCTTCTGTATTTGTCTGTGGTGTATCACTGAAGTCAGGCAGAGAACTTTAATCTTTAAAACTTAAATAGGTTCGTGGTTGAATTGAAATGCTTTTAAAGGTTAATTTACAGTCCTGACTGCTTATAATACACATAAACATAATGTGTGTAGATATGCGCAGGCTTCTTTCAGCCAGTGTGTAGTTTTCTAACTCCATTTTGTATCATTCTTTTCCGGCCACTGGAGGCGCTGTTGTTTGTTTGTTTGATGTTTTACAAAAGTTTAGAACGATTCACTTTCATGTTTAAACAAAAATATTTATGCGTTGATATGGATGCAAAATAAAAAAGTATGATGAATGATGAATGAATAAATCTTTGAGCAGCACATTTATACCAGGAGATATAAAATAACCAACACCTGACATTATCCGTAATATTGTACATCATAACCTCTGTACACTTATTACATTATTTGCACATGTTTTTGACTTTATAACAAGTAGGAATGATTGCACTGCTAGCGGTCTTGTGTGTTTAGTACTCATTTATGAGTCTGTTTTCTGATCACCAGCACACAAAGTCTTCCTCATGGTTCTTGGGAACACCATGGACTGCCACAAGATGTTTATGGTTCATCTTAAATCCAAAGTAAATCTCTGTGAAGTGAAGTTGGCGGATGATTGTGATTTCATCATTGCCTTTGTACCGATCGTGTCTCGAGCTGGAACAGACATTCAAGCTGCAATTGAAAAAATTCCCGGTAAGTATACGTTATTATTATTATTATTATTATTATTATTATTATTATTATTATTGTTTTTATATGCAAACATGAAATTGGTAATATTTCGTGTGGCTGAAATAGATTTTCTGCATTTACATTATTTCCTATGGAAAACAATCTTACTGCAAAAATGCAAAAATTATTATTACTGCTATTATTATTGATTGTTTCTATATGCAAAACTATGAATTTAGTGTTGGAAATTGGTCATATTGGTATCACTTTTTGTGTGGCTGGAAAAGATGATCTGCATTTACATTATTTCTTATGGAAAGTAAAAAAATTCTTACTGCAACAATAATAATAATAATAATAATAATAATAATAATAATAATAATAATAATAATAAAATTCACAAAAATCAACTGGGATTAAGCACAATCTACATTGGTAATGGTATTACATTCGAAAAACACAGAGAAAGTCGGGGCCTCCATCAAGTGTGACTGGGTCAGCAAGCTATTCATGAATTTTGTTCCTAAAATCAATAAACTGTTATTTATTAAATGGATTACGGAATTATCCATCCACTGTGTCAGATCGACTTACTGTAGTTCTGTTATTATAACCTACGATAAAGCTGGGACGCGCCCAGTGCTCAAAATAGGGCGCTTTAAGCAGCAGTTTATATAAAGTATAATTAACTTTAATTTGATCTAAACCTTTCAGCAGCTCTCACCATGTTGAGAATCTTTACTCTCATACACACCTGTCCTACAGATACCATTGTACTGAACAATGAATCAACCCTCAGTGTATAACCCTCTCTCTCTCTCTCTCTCTCTCTCTCTCTCTCTCTCTCTCTCTCTCTCTCAGAAGGTAAGCCCGTCGTTCTCGTGGTTCTCCACCACACATTTGACCCACATTACCTCCCACCAGACAGGAGACAAGGTGTAAAAAGGAACAGAGTGTTTGCTGTAGATGGTCTCTTCCATGAAGATCAGGGGTTACTGAAATGTCGGCGCAATCACGATGCCGTCGACGCCGTGAAGAATCACCTGATCGAAGAGGAACAGCATGAGGTACTGTAGAGTTTAGATCGTTAACAACTTTGAAAATTGGATATTGTTTTTTTTTTTACCTTCCTGAATATGAAATATGGACAATGTTTACTCCAGAAACTTTCTCACTAATGTTCTCACTCATATGTATGACAGGATTGGACGGATCAGGAAGATGAGAATCGACCACTGGTAAGTGGCATCGTAACACGTTTACATGCAAAAGCATTTACAGCATTTTCACGTTTATAGATTTATTATTGATCATTTTATTACTTATTGTGTCCTATTCAACAGTAATCCTCAAACAGAAATGGCTTTTCTCACTTAAACAACACAATGAAATGTACTGTTAAGCCTTGCAACTCCATACAGCAAACTCTGTCTATCTACCTTTATAACTTTAAAAAGGTTTAACAATTCAGCGCTCCTGACACTATATAATGTTCGTCCTCTGTAATGTTCGTAATCTATGCAGACATTTTAGAAATCGACTCCACAAACTCTCTAATTCACAGGTAGAGCGGAGGAGGAGGCCCTATCATGACGTCGAGAGTCAAGAGCTGGTATGGATATTTATAACCCATTTACAGAACTTACTGTATATCAGAGTATAGAGAGTAGTGTGAGTTCGCCTGGGCTTGAGATGGACAAGAGAGAGAAAAAAAAAAAAAAACGTGCAGTTAAAACAGACAATGAATGATAAATAATGTGATGAATTATATTGTGTAACTTTAGGCAAAGATTCACAAACAGCATCTTTAAACTGATAATTTGGCCACGAATAATGCAGGCCAAAATGCTTATGATGAATAATCATACACTAAAATCCAACAATGCTATTGACTGTTTTCCTTGTAACTGCCTTGTAATCACAGACTTTTGCAAAATCATTAAAAAAAAAAAAAAAAAATAGGCAATGGTCAAGCGATTAGCAAACAACATGAACCGGGCAAGATAATTAATAAAACCAAAAAGATCAATACCACCAACATGTTTGGTAAAGACAGGTACTGTACATTATTTTTCCAAGAGTGTTATTTCCACACTTTTTGCCAGGGATAGAAAGGATTATTTTGACAGAGAAAAATGTAATGTGAGTCACGTTCTGCCTTTCTTTTCTTTTTTTTTTTTTATTAATTTTTTTTAAAAAACCTTCTTTTCTTGTTTTTGCAGGCGGATCGCAAATGTTTCTTGAGGAAGGTCCTTGTTGTGTGTATTGTTGCGTGTGTAATTGTGAGTGTTGTGGTGGGTCTTATGGTGGGTATTTTTAAAGATACCTATGTGGGTATTTATGCAGGCGCTGGTGCGGGTGCCACTTTGGTCACGATCGTTATGATTATTGTCTTGGTTAAATATCAACAAGTAGGAAAAAAGCTGTACTTGTCACACACCTCTCACTGAAGTCCCCTTAATGAATGATTAAATTCATGAATGCACTGTAATCGGGCTGCAAGGTTACAGCACTGCCATCCGGGTTTTTAAATATGATTTCTGAGAACTCTGTTCCAATATTTTTGAATTGTGATGATGTTTAATCATATAATAGGAATATTTAATTCATTTCTGGATCTTAGTGTAGTGCTTAAAGATCACAACGTTATCACAATAGGTATTTTGTAGAAAAGATCGGATGTAGTATAGCATCACCTACAGTATGACTGACCAGGATATTTATATTTAAATATTTATATTTAAAGTGTGAAAGCTAACAATACACAAAACAATATTTCATCTCAAAAGGTCAGTGAACTTAGAAGAATCTTTACTTATTCATTTTTTTTTAAAGATCTTTTTTTTTATCTCTAACTTAATCTGCATGGGTTTATGGAAATGTATTGATGCATTCGTCCATCAATGTGAAATGTTTGCATAGAACAACTTTTTAAGCTAATGTACCGTTACTGTCAAGTAAGCACTTTTTTTTTGCAATAAAGTTTGTTTTTTCGCCCTCTGTCCTCTCCTTGCCACCATGTTAAATGTGAAATGAAACACTCAGATGTGAACGAAGTCAAGACTTAATTTAAGGGGTTCGACGAAAGTGTTGTATTGACCGCTCCTGGTGTTTTGATGTCTCTATTGTCTGTATTCTGGTTTGGTAATTGTTCACTGCTCACTTGTGTAAATGAGACACTTTGAAATCTATTTAAAGAGTAAAGAATTGTTAATATATTTTAATTGCTAAAATCATATCCAGATAGCATGCTAGCCGGCTACTAAAACCATGTCCATACGCAACCTTAATCAGTATAGTCCCTCAAATACGGTCAGATCATATTAAGGGTATTAGAGTATGTTACCTTTACTACTCACTGTATATACAAAGAGGATACAATTCAAACCTCATCCTGACCTGAGTGATGTTCCCATTTCTGATAACTCCGGCGTATCTTGATGGCGTCCAAGCAACAGTGACACACTGGGATAAGTGCATTCGTGTAGCAGGGGATTATATAGAGAAATAAAGGAGTTATTCTGTACAATCAAAAGTCCCTGTTTGACTTGAACGTCCCTTCTATTTCGTGCTATAGCAGCATATTCATTTGTGATATCGGAAAAAATATTTCAGACATCAAAGGCAAAACGTTGACATGACAAAAACGGAGTGTCCTGCTTTTAAAGATGGTCACATCATTTCACCTGTTTGATATTTTTTTCTTTTTTCATTTTAAAATTGTAAATGTAAGCTTTCTGAAATTATGTGATTGGATTGTTTTTGTTGTTATATATGTCATTGTGATTACAGTAAAAAAATATATATATATGAGAAAACATGAGATTTACAAAACTCTGAATACAAAAATTAATGCTGGTCTAAAATAATAATAATAATAATAATAATAATAATAATAATAATAATACATTTTAACAGGAAATCTGATTCACTACCGCACTCTATCAGTGATTATTTGTCTATAAGAACATGAAATAGGGTGATTACACAAAATGTCCTTTCTATGACTTTGGCACTGTGACAAAGTGAATGTGAAAGTGCGTGCAGCAGCCTTCTTATCTTTCTGCCTCAAATCGATCTTCGACAGACCACGCGGCAATCCTGGGCTTTACCCTGACTGCAGAATGTCTCCTGGTATGTTTCCTTAACTAATCAATACATCAATTTCTGATGTGCTTGTGTTTCTTTTGTGATGCATTACTAAATTCAGTGAAAGAAATGCAACAATCTATAATCTTAAATAGAAACAGCATGTTTACAGTCTTCATTAATTCATTGTTAAAGGCTTATAAAGGTTCATTTAACATCATGACTGCTAAGTTTTTGGGTGCTACTGTATCTGAACAGTTATGCAGGACAGATGCATGCTGTTACAGCAGGTTTCTTTCTTTCTTTCTTTCTTTCTTCTTCTTCTTCTTTTTTTTGCCTTTGTGTGTTTTTTGTGCCATTTAGTCATCTTCCTACATCCACTGGAGGTGCTATTGCTTTGATGTTCTACAAAAGTTACAAATGATTCACTTTCATGTGTTAACAGCAAATAATCTAATGTCTATGAATAAAACTAATATATAAGCACATTTATAACAGTCTATGCTGGAGATATAAAATGACCAAAGCTAAACAGTAGCCATAATAGTTTGCATCATATTATACTGTATATTTGTTTATATCTTACGGTTTTGTGATATTGAAATGATGCCATAACCCCCACCCTTAAACTGAATTGTTGCGTCTCTTTCTAACCTCTGCAGACTTATTACAGTATGTTTTTGATTTTACGTTTATGAACCGTTACGCATGGCTGTAGGAGTGATTGCACTGCTAGTGATCTTAGTGTTTAGTACTTACTTATTCGTCTGTTCTCTGAGCTCCAGTATACAGATTGTTCCTTATGCCTCTTGGGAACACCATGGACTCCCACAGGGTCTTTATGGATCAGCTTAAATCAGAACTGAATCTATGTGAAGCAAACAGAGAAGATGATTGTGATTTCATCATTGCTTTTGTACCGATCGTGTCTCGAGCTGGAACAGACATTCAAGCTGCTGTTGAAAGAATTCCCAGTAAATACATATTATTATTATTATTATTATTATTATTATTATTATTATTATTATTATTATTATTATTATTATTATTATTATTATGTTGAATTCATATAAATTCAAATAAAATTTCTTATTGTAATCTTACTGCTATGTACTAGAAAAAAAAAAGGTACTGTTTTTTTTATTATTTTTTTTTATCAGATTTTATACATGCAATATACAGTACCAGTCAAAAGTTTGGTCACACCTTCTAATTTAATGTAATTTGGTTGGTGATTTATTTTCTGCATTCTAGAACAATGCAGTTCCTGCATCAAATCTATGAAACGACAAGTCAATTTTTATTTTAAAACACAAAGGTCCGCTGTTCTGGAATATTCAATGACACACTCTTCACTCATACACATTTACTTACTGAACAATTAATCCTCAAAAAGTCTCTCTCTCTCTCTCTCTGTCTCAGACGGTAAGCCTGTTGTTCTCGTGGTGCTCCACCACACATTTGATCCGTATTACATCGCTCCAGACAGCAGACTCTGTGTAAACAGCGACAGAGTGTTCGCTGTAGATTGTCTTTTTCATGAAGATCACGGATTGCTGAAATGTCTGCGCAATAACAACGCGATCAGTGCCGTGAAGAAACACGTGATGGGAGAGGAACATTCTGAGGTAGAGTCTCTAGTGTATATAAAGTACAAACTGATTTACTCACACATACAGCGTGAACTACGGAATTCGATCGATCAGAGAACATAAGAGTCGACCACTGATGAGGCTCATCATAACGTGTTTACACGCACGAGATCAAGAAAAGTGCATTTTAATTTTCATCTCAAAAAAAAAAGTCTTAAACATGAATTACTTTTCTAACTAAGACAACACAATTAAATGTCAGAAAACTGTTGAGTGAAAGAAGCTCATCTTCATCTTCATCATGAGAATGTGCATCTGGTAAAGATGTTTCTCTGGCCTTAACCCAAGCAGCTCAGCATCAGTCAATGACGATTAAAAAAAAGAAGAAAAAAAAAAGACTTCATACAGTACATTCATACACATGGCTTCATGTGTATTTGGTTTCAGATGTGTTGGGTAGAACAAACTACCCTTGGTTTTTACCACTACCGGAATTAGAACTCTCAAAATGAGCTTATTATTATTATTATTATTATTATTATTATTATTATTATTATTATTATTATTATTATTATTATTGTTATTATTTGGTAATAGAAATAACCACTGAAACATGTGATTTAGTGTGTTTGTGCTCTTTTGTTGCCTTTGTGATCTGGTTTCTAATTTTTCCCTCAGTCGTGTTTGGGAAAATTGTAATAAAACTAAAAACACAAAATGAACAGAGCTCCTCCGTCTCCTCGCTCTGGAAACTAGAAGTAGAGCTTTTGATCCTCTTGGGGCGTTCGCCCGAGGAGTTTTGTGTGATTTTTGTGCTTTATACACTTTTAACCCTGAGCGCGCCTGCGTGCCAATCACGCTGCGTGCCGCTCTTTCCCTTTCTTTCTTTCTTTCTTTTGGCTGCCCGTGAAGAGGTAGAAAGAGAGGATCTGGAGCCTCTCTTTCTACCTCTCCTTCCATCTCTCTCTTTCTCTTTCTCTTTCAGTCTGTCTCTCTTCCAGTAATATAACCCTGTTACCTGGCAACCACGCGTCCACCAGACCACTAGACAATGCAATGCAATTCTGGACAATGCAAAGTCTGTCCCTCGTGAGACCTGCATCATGGGAAATGATGAATGAATTGACTTGATGAACTTATTCTCTCATTCACAGGTACAGCTGATTAGGAGGGAAGAGGAACGCGACGGCCGACTACCAGTATGGATATTTGTAATACATTTAAAGTACATTGTTTTAATTAGAATGCAGACAAACCAAAATGTTAGACCAAATCCCAGTCCAAAAAAGGCAACGATCAGCCAATCAGCAAACAACGTGAACTAGGCTTAGACTATGGAGAAAAATCAGAAAAAGATCATTACCAAAGACACACAAATACCACGACACAAAACCCTTATTAACATCAAGTATAGGAGCCTGAGCATACACTGTACAGTGAACCAGTAAAGTCTTTATGTGCTGTGTGTGTGTGTGTGATCACAATTAAGGTAATCCTGACTGCAGTAGACTTTGTGATGGTGGGGTGTGATAGTCCTCGGCAGCCATGTTTTTATGCCACATTTTACTCAAGAAGTTGTAGTTTGATTTCCAGCTGTGAACTGTCTATTTTTTTTTGTTGCTATAAATTATGTTTCAATTATGTTTTTAAAAAATCTGTGAAAATATGTTACATGAGGTGGGGTCAGAACGTTTTAAGACTAGTTTTTGTAACGTGCAGCACAAAGCTGCACACACAGTCACAGAGAGCACCGACCATCATAAGTCAGCGTGCCAAAAGACACGTGTCCTGTGTACATCAGGAGCCCTGCTACTGCGACAATTCTGACCACGTGAATTGTTATTTTATCATGGACAGCAAGTTAGAACAGAGAGTTTGCAGTGATGCAAAAGTCGAGCCGTTCGAGGTGTTTTGAGTGGGACGTGGGCTTTGAGAGAGGAAGAACATCACTAAAGATGACAAGAGATAAGGCTGATCTTCAACGAGATTAACCACTGCTCACAAAACTTGGGTGTATGGGCACGACCCTGAGACGAAGCAACAGTCACCTCCACGACCAATAAATAATAAATAATAATTATAGATATAATAAATTTATTGTATGTTGCATGTAAAATGTGTGTTTTATATAGAAAGTAAATATTTCTACAGACAATCATTCATGTGAATAATATTGTGTTTTTGATTTTTTTGCAGGCGGATGACAGCCAGTCCGGATGGAAAACGTTTTTTGTTGATTTTTTTAGTGATGCTGTGGGTGGTGCTGTGGGTGGTGCTGTGGGTGGTGCTGCGGGTGGCACTGTGCGTAGTGCTGTGTATGGTGCTGTGTATGGTGCTATATTTGGTGCTATGGGTGGTGCAAGTGGTGTTTTAAGTAGACAAGTGGGTGGTGCGAGAGGTTTTGTTTTAGGTGGTTCTGTGGGTTTAGGTGTGGGTATTGGCATGAGGATTGTTAAATAATTACTACATATTTATTTAATTCTTGATTAAAACAAACAAGAAAAGTGTACATTAAATTCTCAGGTGTTTCTTCATGTCCTCCAGCTGAAGTCTGCATGAGCTTTATAGTCTGTATTTGTTGTGTTTAGGGAAAGAAAAAAAAAACATATTTGTACATATGTCATTTTTTTACAGCAACATAAAAAATATAGAATATTTGTTTGTCTCACTCTGGATTGAAATGTGAATATCACATGACTATCCGTGTGTGTGTGTGTGTGTGTGTGTGTGTGGGGGGGGGGGGGTGTTCTGTTTAAGTGCTGTTTAGAAATCAAATCAAATCAAATCAAATCAGACAGGTTAGAAAACAGAGGAAAGAAACCTGGGAGGAAACCGGAGTACCCGGAGGAAACCCACCAACCACAGGGAGAACATTCAAACTCCATGTACACAGACCCCGAGGCAGGAATCGAACCTGGACCCTGGAAGTGCGAGGCAACAGTGCTAACCACTAAGCCACCAAATATGTTTTACGCTAACAATATTTTTATGACCCATTAGCCTGTAACCACAACCATCATTTGTTGACTTAGAAAGGTCCTTAAATAAACAGCGTTATACTGCAACATGACAAAGTTGTTTATGGACACAATTTTGATTCTGACACCCTGCAGCACAATGCCACATTTTTCGGAAATAAATGTTGGTTTTGCTCTTAAAAAGAGGATAAGCACGTTAATGGGTGACATTTATAACGGAACATGCACACTAAATGATGTTTGCACGATGAAGCAAAGCTAATACTAGTTTTAAAAAAATCCACTCTACACCGTCCTCACACACAATCCTTTACATCAGTCGGTTCCACTTCCTTACCCAGTGACAACCCAGCAGCGGTTGGGATCAAATCCCAACCATGAACAACAACCCAGAGCCTCAACTGCCAAAAGCAATGGCAGTCAGTCTGGCATCAATCGCTGTAAAAAGGATGATCTGGGAGAATAGTGTAGAGTACAAAATGAAAGCGTAATACATCAGGAAGCTACTGTATGATGCTCTGATGTCAGTTTTCAGTGTTTCTGTTTCATTGTTTTTGAACATGAATAGTACTAGATTCGATTCGACGTTAAAACATCATCTGGTGTACTGTACATTCAGGATTAAATGCAGACGTCTCAGTGACATATGGTCACTCTCGGGAACATTTGGTTGATGTAAATCTATATATTTCATGTTGACTTTGACCGGACGCATGTGTGCTTTTGTCCAAACCGTTGTCTGGTGGCCATTTTTGCTTTAATGTCGACGTCACTGCAGCATATTGCGGATGCTCGTCAGACGTGAGAAATAGGAGCAGGACACGGCACTCCGAGGCCGACAGCGGAGATACGTACAGTACGTGTGCTGCCTGAGAGGTGTACCCGATAAAATTATGTCTTGACAAATAATGATTAGTTTTTACGGCTACAGTTTAGAAACTTTGAAGCGGGTGAGATTTGGATAGCACTTTGATCAATGTGGTACTCAGAGAGAGCGTACTGTAGAGATTTAAAATGAATTTAAAATGCTGAAGTAAGCAGTTCAAGAGAAACGAAACTGCTGTGGAAAAGAATGGAGTGATACTCAGTCCTGTTCGATCTGTTACCAAATGACGCCGGTGACATTAGAGATAAGTGCCGTCTCAAAGTGTGGCTTTATGAGTCAGTAGATAAACCGGAGCCAAGTTCAGGTTTATCAAATATTAACAGAACTATTCCAGATCAGGGAGCAAACCTGTACTGAGTGTAGAAAATAAATGTGCAGGGAACAGGAGAGACCGGGAATAAGCACTGGGCTGAAGGTAGATAAAAAATAAAATGTATAAATTATACGTCATTTATTAGTAGAAAAAAAAAAAAAACCATGCTGTTCATTCCAGGAATGTCTCAGCACACGAGCAAATCATGACAGACAGTTTTTTTTTTCCCCCCCATGAATTTCTTTTTTCAACTGGAGCAAGCACTGAATCAGAAATTATTTTCTTATCATTGCCTTACAGTCCGAAGTGTTGCGGTGTCACGTGATAAAGCACGCAAGACAGAAAGAGTTTAACAACACTGAGTGATTTTATTAGGGATTACTGTTTATTAGGGTTTTATTCTGTTACACTAGACTAGAATCCATAATCACATCAATGATCCGTGTTCACAGAAAATTAAGACATCAACATTCAGAATTCGACTAAGAATTTCAATATTACACAATAACAAGGCGTGTTATCAGGGCAAAACCCATGGAGGAATGCTGAACGACAGGAAAACATGACTGTTGGGGACAAACTGCATCTGTTTCAAGATTGAAACCACAAATGTACACTGTGAGACTACAAAACCAGAAATTCAGAGTAGCTGCATAGTATTTACATAGATATTATCAGAGAAACCTGCTCTGTAGGCGGCACGGTAGCGTAGTGGTTGGCACTGCGTCCTCGCACCTCCAGGGTTGAGGGTTAATTTCCCGCCTCTCGTCTGAGTTTGCTCACGTTCTCCCTGTGCTTGGTGGATTTCCTCCAGGTGCTCCAGTTGTTTTCGACAGTTCAAAGACATGCAGATTAAATGAATTGACGTTACCAAATTGCCTGCTGTGTGTGTGTTTGTGTCTGTGTGTGTGTGTGTGTGTGTGTGCACTACAATGGAATTCCACCCTGTCCAGGTCTGTACACCCACCTCATCTCCTAAGGAGACCAGGAAGGAACTTCAAAAATGTGGTCAGAACAAGCATGCAAGATCACGTACATGCGCGATCAGAGGTTGAGAACAAACGTCTCTTACGTTTTTTATACCGCGGCCAGTCTTTGCTTCTAAAGCTGCTAAAGATAGCTCGGAAAAGTGTGTTAACATCTAAACCTTACTCACTTAAGGATCTTGCATATTCTTGTTGTTGTACGTATATATACAGTGCATACGGTATTTTATCATAAAGGTTTGGGTTTCTATTTATTTCTGTGTATTCATCAGGTTCATATATAGTATATCGCAAAAGGCTTAGCAATTTGATGCTATATTCCTTTACCAAGCATTACTGAAAATGTTTTCAATAAATATGTACTACGGTTGAGTTTTAATCGTTCAAGTGCCTATTGGACTTACATAAGAAGCTTTATTTTCCAAGGTGATTAACATGAGGTTTTAGATAATAAATTATTATGTCAACTGTATAGTTATTCAAAAAAATAAAAAAATAAATAAACATTTATAAATCACCAGAGGAGAAAACTTCCAAGACATAACTCAGAAAGTATTTACTGCTTGTTAACTACACCTGTATGTAGAATAAATGCTTTGTAGAGTAAACACACACCTCTGAGTATTAGACTGGTCCTGAGGTTGACCTTTACCCAGTCACTGTTTCACTTTGCATTTTTGCACACAAGTCGATAAAAACCAAACTAATCATCTTCATGGTGATAACAGCAACTCCACAGCACATTCCACCATCGGTTTAATGCCTTAGTCCTTTGATTAAGTGCACGTTTATTTTGTGCAAACTTTGCAGGCGGCAGTGGAGGTACAAAGGTTTATTTATTGATGCTTCGTTTGCTTCCTGAGCACTAAAAATGAAAGCGAAAATACCAGAAAATTCTTACCTTCATTATTCCAGCCTGTGGGTTCCATGTCATTTGCCTTCCACCAGATTCACTAAAGATTTCTGACTTCAAGATGACTCAAGGTAGGAGTTCTTAAAGCCTTCCTGCATGATATTATGTACAGTAAGATCATCTGATCCTGTTTAATCATTTGCTCTGTGCAAGAAACTTACATTTGTTCAGCCACATGACATTAACTCTTTATTTACACATTGATTCATAAAGGTAAAAACCTTCTTTATTTTCTCTTGTGCACAGTTTTTCCAGTAATTATTAAATATTTTGTCATGGTCCTTGGGAACATCATGGATTCCCATAAGACCTTTCTGGATAATCTCACAATTTCACCTAATCTCCGGGAAGTGTTTTTATTGAAAGACAGCAATGTCATCATTGCTTTTGTCCCGATTGTGTCTCGGGCTGGGACAGACATCGCAGCTGCGATGGAGAAGATTCCTGGTAAGCACAAACAGCTGTAATAAATCTATTTATAATCATTATTATCTAGAGGAATTATTATTATCATAATGGAATGATATGAGAAGGCAAATTGTTATTATGTTATTATTATAGTATATAGTATAAATGTTATTATTAGTAATAATATTTTAGGGAGTCGATTACAGTTACCAATATCAATAACGTTATGTTATTGGCGTTACAAATGTAGTGTATAAAAATGAATCGAAATTTAAAAAAATTAAAAAAATCACGATTTGCGCGGCAGCATCAGTTAACGCGCATGCGCTTTGATCGCTCGTCGGAGCGCTCTGTAGTTTTCCATTTGATGTTGTAACGGTTCACTCTTTCTGCACGCGCGGCACCACAGACACGCGGACACGAGGCGTGGTCTTACTGGAAAAGGCGTGGTTTTATTTAGAAGAAACGGGGAAGGAGAGAGTTAAAGGAGAGAGGAAGGGGGATAAAAGGGAGGAGTTGGCGGCCCCGCCCCTTCGCGCACGTGCAGAAGGGGAACGCGCTTAAGTAGGGATCGACAACAGGTTGAGGTGCGCGCCGTGACAGAGATTTTCAATGTACTGTACCTTGCAAGTAAAGTAATTAGTAATCTGATTACGTCTTACATGTAATAATCAGTAATTAGTGATGTCATTTTAAAGTAGTAATTAGTAATTTGTAGTTGAATACTTTTTTTACTTACCCAACACTGTATATAAAACACTGAGGCAATATACTGTATGAAAGCATATTTCTGTTTTTGTACAGAAATATGATTTTATTGTAGAATGTATACAGGTCAGAGTAAAATAATAATAATAATAATAATAATAATAATAATAATAAGTAGGGCTTCTTCTGCCTCCAAGCTTCTTTTAATGAATTTTAAAAGCTTGCGTTACGTTTTTGCGCAATTATTTGTTTGGCGTGACTCAGCGCGCTTCCGGATGCAAGCCGCCAGTAAACACCGCCGAAGAAGAAGAAGCGCTTAAGTCAGCAACGAAGCGGAAGGAGACGCAAACAGTTAGCTGTGTATTGATTTGAGGGAGCGTTCTGTTGCGGGCTGCAAAATGAAAGGGAGCGATAAAAATATATTCAAATTTATTTTAAAGTGTGCCTTTATTTTTTTGATACTTAAAGTTATTTGAAATACCTTTTTTTTTTTGTTCTTGCATCTGAGAAAAGGTTAAAAAAAAAAAAGTATGGCATTGTAATGCACTGAATTCATCTTAGTCAACTTTAAGCTATTCCGTGTGAATAATGACCATGTTTATTTTTGATAAAATGCTGTATGCATTTAAAAAAGAAAAGTAGATTTTCCTAAAAAGAAAACCAATTAATCTTTGTTTCTCCTATATATTTTACTTTGCTGTTTGCAAAAGTACATTTTATCTGATTACTCGATTAGTCGAATTTCTTTTTTGGTAGAATACTCGATAACTAAAATATTTGATAGCTACAGCCCTAATAATAAGAGACAATGTCTTGTTTGCATCATGTTAATATCCATATCCTCCTACATTTAAATGTCTGGCATTTGTGGCACTAGCCCTTATTCAGGCAGACTTTTAAAAAAGGCTCCATCAAAAACAGGCTCATGATGGTTCACTAACTCAGGGACTAAGGGTAGCATTATTATTAAAACCCTTATTATTCTGCACAAACAAAAGTCTCAGCTGACTTATGCACTCCTTTATTAAAAATATATATCTCCTATGGCCAAACAATCATTAAATCATCTTAAACTTTTAGGATCCATCACTGGGGTCAAGACCAATAAATGCCACTGTACTTACGATTAATTTATGATTAACAGCAGTAAAGTCACCTTTTATAATCCTCAAAACATGTAATTTATTAACTTAGTGTTTTCTCTCTCTCTCAGAGGGTAAGCCTGTTGTTCTCGTGGTGCTCCACCACACTTTCGATCCGTATTACATCGCTCCGGACAGCAGACTCTGTGTAAACAGGGACAGAGTGTTTGCTGTAGATTGTCTCTATTATGAAGATCAGGGGTTTCTGAGATGCCTGCGCAATGATGAGGCGATCAAAGCTGTGAAGAAGCACCTGAGACTCCAGGAACAGGTTAGTGGGATGTCAGATATGATATAGCCTTTCATACATTTTTTTTTACATTTTTATTTACTTTATTTATATTAACAGTATCAGAAAGACTTCTCAGTTATCACAACACGTCTCTTGGGTCATATTTGGTCAAACTGCACAGTTTAAAAAAAAAAATTATTTAGTCATCAGAATCTTCCCAAATAAGGACTCACAGTCCACATTCTCACAGCTCTCAGTACTGTTATGTGCTGTAGATATAACACAAAGACTCTACTGATAAGTCTTGGTCAGAAGTCACACTGGTTCATAATGTAATGATTTTTTTCTTTTCCTTCTTTTTTTAGGCAAATCACGTCTCTTACAGCTGGAGAAGCGTTGTATTTTTTGGCAGTTGTATTGTTGCTGGTGTTGTCGTGTTTATTTATATCATTTATCAAGTGGATATTATCAAGATTATTGTGGGTACTGCTGGTGTGTGTGGTGGTGTGGTCATCATTTATCGTTTGGCCGGCCGCCCCAGCGATCACAAGCCTGCGGATAAAAAACAATCACACCTGAAGCATTTTGACAGGAGAGAAACCACCACTTCCTGTTCATCTGTATGATATTAATCTGATTTAGATAGAAAAATAGTTGTAATTGCCACAGTCTTCTTATTTCCTCTCTTAATTATGGATTTGATTCATGATTAAAAACTGATTTTAATCATAACAAATCAAAATATGCTTTGTAGATTTGTGGTTTGTAGATGTGTGGTTGCAGAGATTATCTATCTATCTATCTATCTATCTATCTATCTATCTATCTATCTATCTATGTATCTATCTATCTATCTATCTATCTATCTATCTATCTATCTATCTATATTATATTAGATAAATACACAGTGGAACCTTGGATTACGAGCATAATTTGTTCCAGGAGCAGGCTCGTATTCCAAAACACTCGTAAAACCAAATTGAGTTTTCCCATTAGATATAATGAAAACTCCAATTATTCTTTCCACAGCCCCAAAAAATAAATGCATAAAAACAATTAATACAATATATGAAGTAATGTGAAGTTTCCAAGTTTTCAAAATTTATAAAAAATCTTTGCTCGTCTTGCGAAACACTCGCAAGCCGCGTTACTCGCAATCTGAGGTTCCACTGTATTTTGAAATTGCGTTTTACTGGTTATTACTGGACTTTATTTATTTTACTTAGTTTTATTTTCTAAGCTAATTAACAATAGGATTTAGATTATTAATTATCATGTTAACTGTGTAGTTATTCAAAGATAATGCATTTTTATAAATCACAGAATAAATCTTCCAAAAAAACAGTGTTTTTCTTCGCTTCTTTTTCACTCTCTGTTAATACATTTAGAATGTAGTAATATGTGTTGAAAACACACACCTCTGAGGAGTGAGGAGAAGTGACTTAGGCCATGTTCGAAACAGTACAGAAATGCAGAACGAGTCTGGTCCTGAGGTTGACCTTTGCCCTGTTGCTGTTTTAATCATCAAAAAAAAAAAAAAGATAAAGTGTGACTGTGACATAAGTCCATAATGATAATTAAATATGCAGATGATAAAACAGTGCTAGGTTGCATCACCAGCAATAGTTAGATGGCCTAAAGTCAGGAGATTTGTAGTCAATCAAGGTGGTGTCTCTTCAACAACCTTACATTCAACGGCAAGAAAACCAAAGAGCTCGTTGGGGATTTCTAGAAATCAAAAATAAGCAGACACTCCCATCCACATCAATGGGACTGAATTACAATGTGTTTCTAGCTGTTTCGATTCCAGTTGCCCAAATCACAAACTTTTAGACCTCCTTCCATCCAGGAGCAGGTGCACGACCTACAGTATCTCACTAGAACCAACAAGTTATGTTTTAAATGATTTCTCACAACCATCACACTGCTAAACTCTACACTACACCGTTATACCACCTGAACCACTTACGCCTTTTTACCTGTAATTAATTCCACAACACTATTATTCTGTACATTCTCTATTATCTATATACTGTATATAAGTGAAGATTTTTTGGTGCATATTTCAGACTGTCTGCACACATACTTATTTCTATATACACTGTACAATTACACACATAATCTGATGTAAATTTTTTGTATGTTAATGAACATACATTTCTTGCAATTTTACAAAATAATTCCTGCTTATATCTTTTGCACAAATGATCATTTCTGTTCCATCCATCCATCCATCGAGGAAGCTCTGTAGTTCAACCAGGGGCAGTGGAGGCCAGTGGTGACCATTGTATTTATTCCCCACTTAGTAAGACCGTGGTAGGACCTCCAGTCAACACACACACATTCACACACTACAGGCAATTTGGGAACACCAGTTAGCTTAATCTTCATGTCTTTGGACTGTGGGAGGAAACGATTTTGCTGAAGAAATCAGTGTAATTCAGTCTCTCAAAGGAGAACAATATCCTAAATGCTTTTTTTTTTTTTCATTTGATTGTCTAATTTTAAAGTTAGAGTCTAGATTGTTTTGTCTAATAGTTTTGATTTTATATCATTATTTATTTTTATTGAAAAAACAAACAAAATATTAGATTTTTCATGAAGTCCTCACTACTTTAGATTACTGGTGTGCACGAGTCTGTGGTTGTCTTATTCCTAGCTAATTTCACTATGGTACTAAATAATCTAGGAATTTTTTTTAAGGAATCTATGATTATTTTTTTATATTCTCAGGAATAAAGAAATGCATTGAAATTACTGGACTAAGACGAGCACTAAGAGCCTTTTATAGCTCAGGATGCTCTCCTTCAAAACAGGTTGAATCACTAAAATTCATTTTGACACCATTTTTGTTTTAGTTTTTGAGCATTCTGTTTTAAGGTGTGTGTGTGTGTGTGTGAGTGATAATTCTAAGGAGTTTTTTTCTTCTGGAGCTGAATGGTCTAGAATATAACTGAATGTTGACTTTATGCATTCAGTCACCTGATCGAGTTCTAATGGGATAAAAAATAAAAATAAAAATAATTTTTAAAAATAAAAAATGATAAAAATTGTGTTCATAAATATAAATATTTAAATAGTATTTCAGCATTTCAACATATTTATCGACTTAATTGTAATATTATGTTTGAATGTTTTCACCAAAATCTGTTGCCATATTACAACTATTACTTGTTCCACTGGTACCAGAATAAAAGTTTTTAATTAATCCACATAAAAGATCGAATATGAATTCAAAATACTAATTTTATTGTATATATTTTAATCATAGACTTTTGGCGGTATATGCCTTAAGCAGCAGCATTTATTTTGAAGCCATTGTAATCTGATTCAATATTCCTTTATTATGCAGCAAATATAAATATTAAACACATTTTCAATAACTATATACATTAAAATTGAGGTTTACTGGTTATCACTGGACTTGATTTATTTTTACTTAGTTTTATTTTCTGAGCTAATTAACATTAGGATTAAGATGATTAATTATCATGTATCAAAAATAATACAATAATCTTCCAATACAACTAAAGTGATTTCCTTTTTTCATAAAATATTCGCTCCTTGTTATTATATACTTGTTATATAAGCTCCTTTATATACGTACAAATATGTGTGAAAACACACACCTCTGTGTAGTGAGGAGAAGTGACTTAGGCCATGTTTCAAACAGTACAGAAATGCAGAAGGTCATGAGGTTGACCTTTATCCTGTCGCTGTTTTACTGAAGCACTGCATGCATAAAGTACCTTATTTACCATATTAAATATAAAATGAGCGACTACAAAAAAGCTAATTATCTTCATAGTGGTAACGATAACTACACTGCACATTCCACCACTGATTATGCCTTTGTCTACCGGTACTCGTGTTCGTCCCTGCAGGCAGAGGTGGAGACTCATAAACAACTGTACAAAGGTTCATTTATAATCACTTCATTTGCTTTCTGTTTCCCAGAACCGCAGTCTGCACTATTAGAGTGAAAGCAAAAGTAGCAAAAAATTCAGATTTTTACATCACTTGCCTTCCACCAGATTCCATCCTTCGTGGAATTTATCCGACTTCAAAATGACCCAAGGTACGTGCTTTTAAAGAACTCTTCCTGCATGATATTATGTAAGATCATTTGATCCTGTTTAATCATTTGCTCTGTGCAAGAGTCTTGCATTTGATAAGCCTCATTACATTTACTTTTTTATATACAGTATATTGATTCGTAATGTTAAAAACCTTCTTTATTTTTTCTTATGTGCAGTTTTTCCAGCACTAATCAGATATTTTGTCATGGTCCTTGGGAACACCATGGATTCCCACAAGACTTTTCTGGATAATCTCACAAGTTCAACTAAACTTCGCGAGGTGTTTCAAGTCAAAGACAGTGACGTCATTATTGCTTTTGTCCCGATTGTGTCTCGGGCTGGGACTGACATTTCTGCTGCAATAGAAAAGATCCCTAGTAAGTACAAACAGCTGTAAGAAACTACTATAGTAATGTTTGTAATGAACATGTTTTTACAACATAATAAAAAATATATTTAAGACGATGATGATGATGATGATGATGATGATGATGATGATGATGATGATTGTTTGTCTTTTGGCTATATCCCATGAGGGGTCGCCACAGCAAATCATCTGCCTCCATCTAACTCTCTGCATCCTCTTCTCTCGCACCAACTAACTTGATGTCCTCTCTCAAAGGCGAGATCCATAAGTCTCCCTCTGTGGTCTTCCTCTAGACCTCCTGCCTGGCAGTTCCATCCTCAGCGTCCTTCTACCAATATGCTCACAATCTCTCCTCTGAACATGTCCGAACCATCTCAGTCTGGCCTCTCTGACTTCATCTCCAAAACATCTACAGTAACATGGGTTGTCCCTCTGATCCTGTCTGTCCTTATCACTCTCAAAGAGAATCTCAACATCTTCACCTCTGCTACCTCCAACTCTGCCTCCTGTCTTTTCTTCAGTGTCTCGAAACCGTAGACCATCGCTGGTCTCACCACAACTTGTACAACTTTCATTCCATTCTCGCTGACACTTTATTATCACACAATACACCTGACACTTTTCTCTACCTGTTCCAACCTGCCTGTACCCGCCTCTTCACCTCCTCTCCACACTATCTGCTGCCACCAATGTGAATAAAAATCATAATTAAAACATAATTTACAGAAGAAAACAGATGAAAAATCACCTGGTGTAATCCTCAAAAAAATTGCCATTTATTAACTCAATGTTCTCTCTCTCTCTCTCTCTCTCTCTCTCTCTCAGTGGGTAATCCTGTTGTTCTCGTGGTGCTCCACCACACTTTCGATCAGTATTACATCGCCCCTGACAGCAGACTCTGTGTAAAAAGGGACAGAGTGTTTGCTGTAGATTGTCTCTATTATGAAGATCAGGGGTTCCTGAGGTGCCAACGCAATGATGAGGCGATCAGAGCCGTGAGGGAGCACCTGAGAATCGAGGATCAGGTTACTGTACACGCCAATCATGTGGTAAGGAGAATACAGACAGGGTTTTTACTATATGTTTCTTTCTAATTTGCTGGCCAGGGCAAAGTAAGTACAGTAAGGGAAATACTGTAATATACTGTAGCTTAACATACAACACATGAGACATCACAACCCTCAGACCCAAACTTTTGTCAGAATGCTGACCATTTGTGATTCATGCGCATTCACATTTCATGCACACTTAAATAATTCTTTTGATTGTGTAAATCTGCTTTGCGACAATGACGATTGTTAAAGTTGAATTGAATTGAATAAAAAAACTATTCTAGATTGTATTTTTATTTATTTTATATTTTATTTAAGAAACATGAGACCTTTTTAAAAAAAATCCATTTATATTCACACTTCCTGTTCCTGTTCCAACTTATATACAATAATGATTCTTACAATACAGCATCTATAAAAATTTGTCCTCTTTTTCCCCCTTTCTCTTGAAAATGCTACCATGGCATATTAAAGAGATAACACGACCCCTAGATTTCTGCTATGGAGGTGTTAAAACATTATGGGGAACACATTATTTAAACAGATTCTTACAGTATATAGCACTTTTAACAATGGTCATTATTGCAAAGCAGCTTTGGAGATGTAAAAATTATGGAAGTGTGTATGTAATGTGAGAGAATGTGTGTGAATCAGAATGATCAGATGGTCCCTGATGAACGAGCCGAGGGCGACGGTGCTGAGGGAAAAACTCCCTGAGATTCAATAGGAAGAAACCTTGAGAGGAACCGGACTCAACAGGGAACCCGTCCTCATCTGGGTGATAACGGAGAGCAGGGATTTGATCTGCACTCATACTGTGTGTTAGGAGGCTGGAAGTGCAGTATCGCAGGAGACGTGTTTAAGTTCATATGGAGTCCAGTTGGTTATTGGAGGTTCAGGTAGACTGTAGGAAACTCCAGTCCTGAACCATCGAGCGACTGCAGTCACGAGTCCTCAGAGAACATCTGTCTGCATCAGCCGTGGACAGGAGCGTCTTCATGGTGAAGTGGAACCGTCCCCAGTCACCACACGCGTCCCAGACAGACCACACGGCGCATCAATGTGACGAGATCTCCAACCAGTAGAGGGACACCAGGACGAGTCAGACAGGTTCAGAGGGCAGAGGGGGTCTGGATCACTGATCATTTTGTAATAATTCTCACTAGGACAAAGCAATGTGAACGAAACAACATACTGTACTGCACAATGTGCTCCTCAGTGGATGGAGCTTCAACGGGCCGGGATGCCCCAGAGTAGGGCTGATGAGGTAGGGGGCGCTATAGACAGCCATTGGTTAACACCGTATCCCTTCACTCAGTCACTCAACTTCTCATCCGGACGATGGTGTACAGCAATGAGCAGGGCGACCCTTGCTGGGTCACCAATTCATTTAAGCGACATCAGAGTGAATTTAGGAGAAAAATATGGTGTTACTGACTGTGAAGATTTGAAAAAAAAAAAACATCCAATGTAAAATTGCGTCTTAGGGAGACGGAGTATTTCTGCACGGCTCTGCCCCTTGTGAGACCCGTGTCGTTACAATTTTATTCAGTTCAGATAGTTTCATCATAGCGAGAGTTAATACAGAGTACTCGGGGCCTCTTTCGAGTGAATCACCCTGTACTTTCAAAGAGAACAATTGGTTTGAGTAAACTTTGATTTTGTCTTTTTCTTTTCTTTTGCAGGAGGACAGCTGCAATTTAAACTGGATCTGGCCTGGTGTAGGTTGTATTCTGGGTATTATTTTGGGTACTGCTGTGAGTATACTCGTGAGTCATGTTGAGGGTGCTGCTGTGGGTGTTGTTGTAGGCATTGTCACAGGCGGTATCGTGATCATCACTACATTTGTTGCCTGGGTTAAATGCAGATAGTGTTGTAGTGTTAAATCTACAATGGTTTAATTTACGATTAAATGCAGAGTGCATGATGTTTCATCCTAGAGCTCTTGTCATATGCATGTCTAATACTTTACAGTATAATGCACTAGATTTCAAGTGCTTTGGATAAACAGATAAATAAATAGATAAATGAATATCCTCCAGCTGAAGAATTAATGTGTATTGATATGTAAAATATTATTTAGTGGTATTATTCGGTGGTATTATTACTGTTTATGATAGACTGTAGTAGTAGTTTAATCTCTTTAGCTTGTGTTCGTGTGTGTACAGTAGAGAAAGAAAGTGGAAAAATGAAAGAATGAAAGAATTCTGGTGTGTGTGTGTGTGTGTGTGTGTAGTAATTATCCTGTGTGTAAAAAAAAACATGTCTGAAACTCATCCAGTAATGTAACACTGTTTTATTACATGTTAAAGAATAAACACATTTGCTTATAAATTCCTCTGATCTCTCGGTTTATACGGTTTATGCTAATCATCTTGTTGAGGCCCCGGTAATCTACAGTATACAGGGAGGAAGACTCACTCTCTCATCGTCTGTGCCGCTTTATTCTGTATACAGTGTCACGAGGGCCGTGGAGGTCAAATGGAACACCGTAGAAACAGTGAGGAGAGTCGTTTTCTTCTTATTGAACGCACCTTCAGGTCATGATACCTTAGAGAAACTGGACAGTCTGGGAAGTTTGAGAGACTCAGGAGAAAGAGGCGAAGGTGACCTGTAGCCTGGCAGGTGGAGGTCCCGCTGGAGCACCAACTCAGATTGAAGTTCTTAAACATCTGGTATATGATACAATAACTTCATGAGAACTTTCATGTTTACTGTCACTACCGAGTATAAAGATTTGGTTCAGTAACTACAGTATGCACCACTACATGAATTAAAATGTATAATAAAATGATTGTGTTTTCTGAATAATTAATCTTCTTTAAATATTTTGCATTCACCGTAAATATTTAAAGCATGAATAAAACAATCGATACAGTTGGCTGGAAGTTCTCCACTATGAACCACTAGTTACTGACAGTTTAATCCAAGGCAGATGTTACAGAGGGAGGAAGCTGCTGCTCGTGTGAGATAGCGAGATGCTGGTGCTTGTGTGCTCGTTTGTAAAATCAACAAAACCTTCACTTGACCATAAGGGGAGAAAATAAAAAGTAAATTATTCTTTCTATTCAAACATATTTCCATATTTTTCTAATACTGTACTGTATATATTTATTATTTACATAAAAATGTATTCTCATTTTAAATACATGCTCTCTCTCTCTCTCTCTCTCTCTCTCTCTCTCTCTGTATATATATATATATATATATATATATATATATATATATATATATATATATATATATATATATATATATATATTTTTTTTTTTTTAGATATTCCTCTTCTGATATATTTCTCATTTTCTTATCTCCCATTTTTACGTTTTTTT
This sequence comes from Clarias fuscus, assembly GCA_030347435.1. Classification (NCBI taxonomy): domain Eukaryota; kingdom Metazoa; phylum Chordata; class Actinopteri; order Siluriformes; family Clariidae; genus Clarias; species Clarias fuscus. The sequence goes on from CM059228.1 coordinate 21,726,664, forward strand.
TTCTTTTTAGACACACACACACACACACACACACACACACACACACACACACACACACACACACACACACACACACACACACAATCACAGGATTTAGACTACAGACCTGTGTGCCTACTATAAGATAACCATATACCATACTGTATATACTGTGAGGTTTATAAAGAGGTGTGAGATGGTGCAGCGTGTTTGCCCGGATTACCTGCATGTCACCTATAGACCGGATTTGTAGTCGCCTGGGAACAATCTCACGGGATTACTGCAATTTGTAATATATAAGACTTCATATACTGCAAACATGACACAGGAATAAAACTAACTTTAAAAGCAATAAAGAACATTATTGTCATTATTTAGTACATTAAACATGAATTGTGGAAAATTGCAGTGGCCTACGGTATAAGATGAATTCTAATCCTCCCAAACATGCTATTGTAATAAATAAATAAATAAATAAATAAATAAATAGATCCATTACATAGCACTCTTTTTGTACTATGGTTTGTGGTTTGTCACAGGGATTCCAGTCCATCACACCACCCCGTCAGCACGGCAGCACGGCTCAGAGTCTTCACACCACAGAAGAGTCTTACAGTCGTTGGGTCTGTTTCTATAAATAAGAGCCTGAACACACAGACAGTGTGTGCCAGGGTGAAAGTGAAAGAACAGCCCACCTGTCGCTTTCTGTCCCTAACCGATCCCCAACAGAGCACACAGCAAACTTCAGACTTCAGAATGCCTCCTGGTAATTATTCATAACTAATCCATACTTACTTATCAATACTGCATGGCTGATGCATTTACTGTATATTGCTGTCCTTGTGTAGCCTCTCAGGTTTTGCACCAAAAGAAAGTAAAAGACTAAAGAAACCTACTAACCTCTAAGCTGAATAGACACAGCTCGTCTTTAATCCTGAATAATTCGGTGGTAAATGCTTATAAAAGGTCCATGCATAGTCGTGACAGCTTAGTTTATGATGCCATGTAAGCAGTTATGCATTTATATCGCGCTGTTACAAGAGCTTTCTTTTTTTGTTGGCGTTGTCAGTGTGTACTGTAGTTTTCTAACTCTTTTTAGTGTAATGTTGTTTGCGACCACTGGAGGCGCTGTTGTTAGTGCGCTGTTCTACTAACACATGAAAATAATACCTGAAAAAAATATTATTACTATAATGTTAACAATATTAAAATAATATTAGTCAGTTTAATTATTATTATTATTATTATTATTATTATTATTATTATTATTTTATTATTCAAAACATTTAATCATATTTATGATAAAATATAATTATGGTAATTAGGAATGTAACAAATAAAAAATATATATTTATTGTAAATCACCTCTGGGGTCACACATGCAGTAATGTATCTTTACAGCTCACAAGAGAGCCAATGCCTGACATTGTGAACACTGTCAGTATGTGCATCTGTTTACTGACAGTTAAATTTTTTACAATTTTTTATTTAATTTAAATCATATTTTTCAGCGGACTGATTTTTGCTTTTATTACAGCTGTGACATTGTTTTGACAAGGTTAAGCAATGTCACAACATTTATTTCCATCCAGAGTGGCATTAACTTTTTTCCAAGATCTTATATTGATGATGGACATTTTTGCCAAAAAACATTTATTATTAACAGATTATGATTTGTTTTCAAATTCGAATTTTATTCGTCATATACAGTCATAGACAAATGGCTAAATGATGCTGATACAAATGAGAATGTAAACTATGAAATAACAGAAAATATTTACAAATATAGAAAAATATAGAAAACGCCGCGGTGTTCACATCACACAGGACCCGTCATGGTCCAGTCACATCAACACCGTGGTGAAAAAGGCTCAGCAGTGTCTCTACCACCTCAGACGCTTGAGAGACTTCAGACTGGCCTCAAAGGTGCTCTTACTCCTGGACCATAGAGAACATCCTGACGGGAAACATCACAGCTTGGTTCAGAAACAGCACCGTGCAGCCAGTTCGAGGTCCCCCGCAGTCCTGCTAACACATCAGGATGTAACACACTACTCACTACGCGTTGCACATTGCTTACATGCTGCACACTTCCTGGTACTTTGCCTATTTTTCTGCTCGTGTTCACGTTGCTCATTTTCCACACAAATAAGGGCTAACGGCACTCAACTGTCATTGCGCTTATCCTGTATAATTTATACACCTAACACTTCATACACTTCTATTTTAGCAACCTTGCACATATTGCAAAATTCTCAGCTTAAAGTTTTTATATTTTTCTTTATGTCTGTATTTGAAGATTCTCTCTCTCTCTCTCTCTCTCTATATATATATATATATATATTGTTTAATTAATTCTACTCTAGTTCAATTTATTTATTCTTGCAGAGAAACTCTTCATTCTTTTGGGTCAGAGGCGGTCGTATAAGAATTTGACTGTGTATCGTACTGTGTATGTCTGTGTACTGTATGTGACAAATACATGTTTTATTGTATTGTATAGTACAGGCAGAAGTGGAGACTCCTAAGATTCTGTACAAAGGTGTATTTAATTTGCCTTCCGGGCACTAAGAGTGAAAACAAAAATACCAGAAATTCTTACCCTCATTTTTTACAACCTGTGGTGTCCGCGTCTTTTGCCTTCCACCAGATTCACTCCAGATCATGTCATTTATCCGACTTCAAGATGACACACTGTCAGTACATGACACACGTTTCATTTAATTATTTAATTTCCTAATGAAACCTTCCAGCATGATATTATGTAAGATTGTTCTGATCCTGTTGAATCGTTTGCTCTTTGCAGTCACATTTCACTGAACCCTTATTTATGAGTGACATTCAAGTCAAACTGGGACTTTTGATTGTACAGAATAACCAAGTGCATCATTATTGGTGGCTCAGTGTGTTAAGGCTCTGAGTTACGAATCGGAAGATCGGTGGTTCGAGCCCCAGCTCCGCCAGGTTGCTGCTGTTGGGCCCTTGAGCAAGGCCCTTAACCCTTCCTGCTCCAGGGGCGCCGTAAAAATGGCTGACCCTGCGCTCTGACCCCGGCCTACTAACAAGAAGCTGGGATATGCGAAGAATAAAGAATTTCACTGTGCAGTAATGTATGGGTGACCAATAAAGGCTAACTTAACTTAACTTAACTATTGCAAGGGGTTGACAAGTTATCTGTGGATTTTCAAGGATCAGGTGTTCCTGTGAAAGTTCCTTTGAACAACTGCAGTGGCCTCTGAGTCAACTCAGCCAGGATCATCATTCACGGATGTACTGGCTTCTTTAAAACGTTTGCACCATTCAGGTGTTTCATTGCAGCTAAGAGTCTCATCACCGTAATGAGCTTTTAGTCTTCTTTAAACGTCAATCGCTTTTTACTCCTTCATCCAGAAAAATTCAGAAGAGTCGAGATTGACTTGAACGGCCCTCATGAAAAGGTTAATGGTTAATAGTCTAAAACCTTCCTTGTTTGTTCTTACAGCAATTATCCGTTTTTTCGTCATGGTCCTTGGGAACACCATGAATTTCCACAAGACCTTTCTCGATAATCTCATGATTTCACAAAAACTTCATGAAGTGTTTTCATTGGATGACAGTGATGTCATCATTGCTTTTGTCCCAATTGTGTCTCGAGCTGGAACTGACATTTCTGCTGCGATGGAGAAGATTCCTGGTAAGTACAAACAGCTCTAAGAAATCACAATAAATTCTTTAATAAATGCATAATGGAATAATGACTGGTAATACATTGTTGTTTCTTCTTCTTTTTTCTTCTTCTTCTTATTACTACAGTGGGGGAAATAATTATTTGATCCCCTGCAGATTTTCTAAGTTTGCCCTCTTATAAAGAAATCAAAGGTCTATAATTTTTCATTTTAAAGGATAGAGACAGAATATCAATCAACGATCCAGAAAAAAAAAACACATTATACTGTATGCTGTAAATGTTATTAATTGAATTGCATTTCAGTAAGTAAGTATTTGATCCCTTACCAACCAACAATAATTCTGGCTCCCACAGAATGATTGACATTGATAAAACCATCAATAAATAGATTGAAGATTAAGATCACGAAGGTGCCCCTAACAACAACTGGTTATGTGTAAAGTCCACCTGTCCACAGAACCTCCACCTTCCATTCAGACCTCACCACCATGGGCAAGATCAAAGAGCTGGAACAAAGGAACAAAATAAGTATTCACAAGAGTGGATTGGGTTACAAGACCATCAGCTAGAAGCTTGGTGAGAGGGAGACAACTGTTGGAGTGATTATTCACAAATGGAAGAAATAAAAAAACACATCAAAAGTGAGGGATCAGCCAAGAACTACACGAGGCAGTTGTGACCGGAGTCACTAAACAAGACAATGGTAATACAGTAAACTGCCATTGATTGAAATCCTTCAGCATTGAAGGTCCACCTTCTCAAGAAGGCTCATGTACAGGCCCATCTAAAGTTTGCCAATAAACAGAGAAGGACTGGGCAAAAGTGCTGTGGTCACATGAGTCCCAAATTGAGCTCTTCAGCATCAGCTCGAGAACAATGCTGACTATCACCCTAAAAACACCATCCCTACAGTCAAAGCACGGAGTTTTAAACATCATGCTTTTGGGCTGTTTTTCCGCTAAAGGTAAAGGCCGGCTTTATGCTGCATTGAGGGTCCAATGGATGCGCCATGAATTGTAAAATCTTGCATGAGAACCTCCTGAAGATGGGTCATGGATGGGTCTTCCAGCATGACGATGACCCAAAACATACCAACAAATGAGTGGCTCAAGAAGAAGCACAGCAAGGTCATAGAGTGGCTTAGTCAGGATCCAGACTTTAATCCTATAAAGATTTCATGGCGGGACCTGAAAGCGACAAGCAAGGAAGATTTAGAGAAGACCTGTAAAGATGAGTGGACCAAAATCCTTCCTGAGATGTGAGATGTGTGCAAACCTGGTAACCAATTACAAGAAATGTCTTATCTCTGGGCTTGCCAACAAAGGTTTCTCCACCAAGTACTGAGTCACTTGGAGATCAAATACTTATATTCCTCATGGAAATGCAACTTAATTAAAAAAAAATTTTTTTTTTAGTTGGTATTCTGTCTCTCTTTTAAAATAAACCTATGATAAAAATGGTAAACCTTTCATTTCTTTGTAAGTGGGCAAACTTACACCAGCTGCAGGGGATCAAATCATTATTTTCCCCACTGCAATATATTATCAGGGCATTAGTGGCTCAGTGGTAGGTTTCTTGCCTTCCATGTTAAAGGGCCGGGTTCAAACCCACAGACTACTGTGGTGACCCCTCGACAGGAGCAGCCAAAAGACTAAAGTCATTATTAATTAATTAATTAATTAATTAATTAATTAATTTCTCATATTAAAAACAGGACAATAACATTGCCAATAGAATATTTAGTAGTAGCGAATTAGTCAGAAGAATACCTTAGTATTTATCTTCTTGGAATTTAAAGGACTTTAAACGTAATTTAAAATAAGTATCTTCACTATTGTACTTTGATATTCAACACACCTCTGATTGGTTTCTGATGGGGAAAAAGTGTACAGTTTACTGTATTAACTCACTGTCATCTCTCTCTCTCTCTCTCTCTCTCTCTCTCAGAGGGTAAGCCTGTTGTTCTCGTGGTGCTCCACCACACCTTCGATCCGTATTACATCGCTCCAGACAGCAGACTCTGTGTACCGAGAGACAGAGTGTTTGCTGTAGATTGTGTCTATTATGAAGATCTGGGGTTACTGAGATGCCAACGCAATGATGAAGCAGTCAGGGCCGTGACGGAGCACCTGAGACCCAGGCACCAGGGGACTGATGACTTCAGATATGGTATCTGTGTTTTGGTAAGAAAAATATGGTCTTTTAATATACACCTTTTTACACTGTATTCATATTTATAAGAAAGAAATATAGTGTAGCTTAACAGATCTCACTCATTACAACACCTCTCTCACGCCCAATTTTTATGTTGTTTTTCACATTATTTTTCTCATCTTTTTTTTTTTTTTTTTTTTTGCAGATGAAGCCTTACAGATGGATATTACTTGCTTTTTTTGTTATGATGATTGTTGTCAGTATTTGCAAGGGTGCTCAAGTGGGTGCTATCGTGGGCATTGCTCTAGGTTCTGCCCTGGTCATCGGTGTGATTGTCATTATTCGTCTGGGTGTTACTACCACTGACCATACATCTGTGTGATTGTAACTTGGGTTAAATGCAAAACAAGTAGTAATGGCCACAATCGTCTTATTTAGGTTCTTTATATTAATTATTTATTTCATTTGTAACTTTTTGATGAGCAAAATATGCTAGGCACTGTGTGCATGTAGAGATAAAGAACAAAAATCATGTTAGCATCTAGATTATAATATAGTGAGTTTACGTGACTGACTTGAACAAGCTGTTAGCTTAATCCTCTCTTTTTCTTTCGTTTACATCTGTCTTTTGTTGCTTTGTGATGACTTAAACATGTAAAACAGCAACCAGGCTGCAAAAAGAGACTGAGAACTTTCTACCTATTAAAATATACAAAAAATACAAATAAAATACTATAACGCAAAATTATGGCCGTATACTGTGACATTGTAGCATCTAAACTTGGCATTGATGTTTTCTGAAGATTACAGTTGAGTCTTTTAAAGTACAGGTTTATGGAAATGATTAGCTATGAATTGATTTCCTGTGAATAAAAATCTCCAACAATGTGCAGATTATCTCGTTTGCATCAGTTGTGCAGTAATGCCTTAGATTAAGCTCTCATCACATGAACTGATTTAAACTGGCAGCATATATAGGCAGCTGTAGCACAAAATCTAACAGAAAGCTGACATTAGCTCGAAAGAGCACGATATTGTCCACCCTACATACAGTAGCCTGCTAGCTAGAATTTAACAGTATTTGGGATTTAACCCAGGAAATATAAAGGACTGTCCAACACTTCCATTGTTTGCTCTCCACGCCTTTTGACTACATGGTACCGGTAAGAATTTTTTAGAAAAGGAAGCCAACTCGGCCTGGCTTCCCTTCGGAAATGACAGTTAAAAAGCAACACTTACTGCAAAATGCAGAGTCAAAATGTAAAAGAGGTGGCAGTGAGCACAGAGGAGTTGAAACAAGCATTTTGTTTTTAGTGCTGGAAAAAAAAAAACCTGTTAGGGTCTAAGCACTATGACAGCAGCCCTATGACGTCATAGTGTATGACGGGTCCTATTGTTCTTCTAAGGATTATTATTATATTATTATTATATAAGGTCTGTGGCACAGGGTCTTCACATCAGATTTTGGAGCATACTGTACTGTACATGTGAAACCCAGTACACATGTTCATTATACAGTACATCCCATTGGCCAAGGGATTTTTGATATATCAAACGGTTCAGCCATTGTTGTTATTCTTTCGGCTGCTTCCATTGAGGGGCCGCCACAGAGGACCATCAGATCTGCACATCAACTGGGCCAAGTTGTTTTTATGCCAGATGCCCTTCCTAATGCAACCCTCCTAGTTTATCCAGGCTTGGGACCGGTACTGCTCCAGCGGCTGAGGTTTAGGCATGAATGCCTTAATCTTAAGCTGAAAAGTGGCTCGTGTCCTGAGTGACATCATATAGTGTGATGCTTTTTTTTTTTTTTTCAGCAGTCAGGGCTTTTTGGTGTGTGGTTGTGCAGGTTGTGTGGGGCGTCTGGGTGGCGATGGCAGGTGCCTGGGCCTGATCATTGTTGCATTGCAACTGATTTTTTATTTAAAAAAATTTCTTGGCTTTTTCCCCTGATTTCCTCCCCAATTTAGTTGTATCCAGTTTCCCCAAGTCACCATGTGGCTCCCACATTAAGCTACTACGACCACTCGTACAGTAGGATGATAGGGCGGGCATTTTTCTTGTGTGCACTTTTGTGAAAGAAACTTCACTTCACTTCGGGAGACCTTGGAGGCCATTCAACTGGTCTGACACTAACCCACATTGGATAGATCCCTCCAAGACTGTCGGAACAAAAAAAAAGTGATGGCATGGTGTGGTATATGGGGTACAAAGATAGTGGGGCCATTCTTCATCAATGGAAACCTCAAGGCCACTGGATATTAGAAATTGCTTCATGATGATGTGTTTCCCTCTTTATGCACTGAAGCTGCCACGTTCCCTGAGTTTTTCCAGCAAGATGGTGCACCACCACATTATGGGTGTCGGGTCCGAGCATTCCTAGATGAACAGTTTCCTGAAAAGTGGATTGGTCGCCGTGGGCCAGTTGAATGGCCCCCAAGGTCTCCCGATCTGACCCCCTTAGACTTTTATCTTTGGGGTCATCTGAAGGCAATTGTCTATGGTGTGAAGATACGAGATGTGCAGCACCTGAAACTACGGATACTGGAAGCCTGTGCTGGCATTTCTCCTGCGGTGTTGCTATCAGTGTGTGAAGAGTGGGAGAAGAGGGTTGCATTGACAATCCATCACAATGGGCAGCACATTGAACACATTTTATAAGTGGTCAGAAACTTGTAAATAACTCATGAACAAATAAAGTTATGTTAAAACCAAGCACACCATTGTTTTTCTTGTGAAATTCCCAATAAGTTTGATGTGTCACATGACCCTCTTCCTATTGGAAAAAACAAAAGTTGGATCCAAGATGGCCGACTTCCAAATGGCCACCATGGTCACCACCCATCTTGAAAAGTTTGCCCCCTCATATATACTAATGTGCCACAAACAGGACGTTAATATCACCAACCATTCCCATTTTATTAAGGTGTATCCATATAAATGGCCCACCCTGTACTTTCTCTTTCTCTTTGCTTAAACCTTTGCGACTGCTCTTTGCAGTGTGAAGCCGAGCTCATACCTTGCACAGGCACCACTTTGAGGTTCCTCTAGAGAGCTGTAAGCTGGTGTAGCGTGTTTGCCTTGATTACCTGCATGATATCGTCACCTAGCGACCGGATTTGTAGTCGCCTGGACATACTGTAATCCACCAGGTTTACTGCAAATCAGCTTACAGGTTATAGAACTAGAACCAGCGTGGAGGAAAATACCAGAAACACTGATCACAAAGGAAGGAGTGCATGCATAATGTAATTAGACATAATAATGAAATGCAACATAAAAACCAGCAGAAATGATTAGAAGACATTTTAAGTAATATGAAATTGAATTCTACAAACATTACACAGGAATAAATGAATAAAGAACTAGGTCATTATTCAGTACATCACAACTTGAATTGGGGAAAAAATGCTTTTATAGCAATTTAACTTAATGAATTAAATTAATAATGCTCTTTTTGTCAGTGATTATTTGTCTATAACAGCACGACACAGAGTGTTTACACAAAAGAAGCTTCTTAAAGGAGTTGCTTTTATTTCCCTATAAACAAGTAGAGCTGTGTGTGACAAAGTGAAAGTGAAAGTGCTTGGAGCAGCCTGTCTCTCTCTGTCTCTCTCTGTCTCTAACTGATCCCCAACAGAGCACACGGCAACCCTGGGCTTAACCCTGACTCCAGAATGCCTTCTGGTATGTATTCTTCACTAATCAATACTTCTGAATGGCTGATGAATTTCTCCTGCCGTTCTCGTTTCTCTTCTGTATCACTGAGGTCAGGCAAAGAAACGTTAATCTAGAAACCTAAATAGGAACAGCCTGTTTTTAATCCTGAATCACTCATTGTTAAATGCTCATGAGGGCTAATTTACAATCCTGCTACTGCTTTCTGATGTTATGTGAACAATTATGCATGTATAAGTGTGCTGTCACAGCGAGTTTCTTTTTCTTCTCTGTGGTTTCATAATGACATTGAGTGTAGTTTTTTTTACGACCACTGGAGGCGCTGTTGTTTGTTGTTCTAAAAACAGTTTTAAAAGATCCACTTTCATGTGTTAACAGTAAATGATCAGATGTGGATTCTAATATAAAACTCTTATATTAGTACATTTAAACAAGCCTCTGCTGGAGATTTAAAATAACCAACATGACATTATCCATAATATTGTGCATCTTTGCTAATATATAGTTTTTGTGCTCTTGAAACAACATTGGTGGCTTAGTGGTTAGCACTGTCACCTTGCACCTCCAGGTTCCGGCTTCGATTCCCACCTCGGGATCTGTGCGCCTGGATTTTGCATGTTCACCCGCTGCTGAATAGGTTTCCTCCAGGTACCCCCCGGTTTCCTCCCACAGTCTAAAGACATGCACATTACACTAATTAACTTTGCCAATTTGCCAATTTGCGAATGTGTCTTAACCCGGTCATAAAAACGAGAAAATAAATACCATGTACAAACAGAGTACAAAGGTTTCTGGATGGATAATTATCCTAAAATGAAGTGTTGAAAGGCAGCCATGTATTATGTAAAAGACATCGCTTTATATTCTTTACAGGGATATGCAAAAAATAATTTCTCTGTGCAGTGACAAATAAATTAGTCTTTATTTAAAGTTTATAAACAATTTGTGGGAATGATTGCACTGCTAGTGGTCTTGTGTCTGCATTTATGTGTCTTTTCTCTGATCTCCAGCACACAGAGTCTTCGTCCTTGTTCTTGGGAACACCATGAACTCCCACAGGCATTTTATGGACCGTCTTAAAAAACAAATGACGTTACATGAACAGAGCTCGGAGAACAGTTGTGATATCATCATTGCTTTTGTACCGATTGTGTCTCGAGCTGGAACAGACATTCAAGCTGCTGTTGAAAGAATTCGCAGTAAATATACATTATTATTATTATTATTATTATTATTATTATTAGTGTATAGTAGTATTACACACGTGGACAAAATTGTTGGTACCCTTCGGTCAATGAAAGAAAAACTCACAATGGTCACAGAAATAACTTTAATCTGACAAAAGTAATAATTAAAAAAAAAATTCTATGAATGTTAACCAATGAAAGTCAGACATTGCTTTTCAACCATGCTTCAACAGAATTATTTAAAAAAAAAATTCTCATGGAACAGGCCTGGACAAAAATGATGGTACCCCTAACTTAATAGTTTGTTACACAACCTTTTGAGGCAATCATTGCAATCAAACTATTCCTGTAACTGTCAATGAGACTTCTGCACCTCTCTGCAGGTATTTTGGCCCACTCCTCATGAGCAAGCTGCTCCAGTTGTTTCCGGTTTGAAGGGCGCCTTTTCCAGACAGCATGTTTCAGCTCCTTCCAAAGATGCTCAATAGGATTGAGGTCAGGGCTCATAGAAGGCCACTTTAGAATAGTCCAATGTTTTCCTCTTAGCCATTCTTGGGTGTTTTTAGCTGTGTGTTTTGGGTCATTGTCCTGTTGCAAGACCCATGACCTGCGACCGAGACCCAGCTTTCTGACACTGGCCAGCACATTTCTCTCTAGAATCCATTGATAGTCTTGAGATTTCATTGTACCCTGCACAGATTCAAGACACCCTGTGCCAGATGCAGCAAAGCAGCCCCAGAACATAACAGAGCCTCCTCCATGTTTCACAGTAGGGACAGTGTTCTTTTCTTCATATGCTTCATTTTTCCGTCTGTGAACATAGAGCTGATGTGCCTTGGCAAAAAGTTCCATTTTTGTCTCATCTGTCCATAGGACATTCTCCCAGAAGCTTTGTGGCTTGTCAACATGTAGTTTGGCATATTCCAGTCTGGCTTTTTTATGATTTGTTTTCAACAATGGTGTCCTCCTTGGTCGTCTCCCATGTAGTCCACTTTGGCTCAAACAACGACGGATGGTGCGATCCGACACTGATGTTCCTTGAGCATGAAGTTCACCTTGGATCTCTTTAGAAGTCTTTCTGGGCTCTTTTGTTACCATTCGGATTATCCGTCTCTTTGATTTGTCATCAATTTTCCTCCTGCGGCCACGTCCAGGGAGGTTGGCTACAGTCCCATGGATCTTAAATTTCTGAATAATATGTGCAACTGTAGTCACAGGAACATCTAGCTGCTTGGAAATGGTCTTATAGCCTTTACCTTTAACATGCTTGTCTATAATTTTCTTTCGAATCTCCTGAGACAACTCTTTCCTTCGCTTCCTCTGGTCCATGTTGAGTGTGGTACATACCATGTCACCAAACAACACAGTGACTACCTGGAGCCCTATATATAGACCCACTGACTGATTACAAGATTGTAGACACCTGTGATGCTAATTAGTGGACACACCTTGAATTAACATGTCCCTTTGGTCACATTATTTTCAGTATTTTCTAGGGGTACCATCATTTTTGTCCAGGCCTGTTCCATGAGTTTATTTTTTTAAATAATTCTGTTGAAGCATGTTTGAAAAGCAATGTCTGACTTTCATTGGTTAACATTCATAGAATTTTTTTAAAAATTATTACTTTTGTCAGATTAAAGTTATTTCTGTGACCATTGTGAGTTTTTCTGTCATTGACCGAAGGGTACCAACAATTTTGTCCACGTGTGTATATGCTGCTAAAGTCCCCCCCCTTAAAATCAGTACATTTCATCCAGCGGTATTTACTCAGTCCTCAACTTTTAACATGAACCATAAAACACCAACATGTTGTGCACGGGCTCAAGCCAGGAAATGGATACTAAAATGTCAGAGGCCTATCACTGCCTAGTCAGACCCAGACTTGGTGACTGTAGTCCAATAACAGTCACCATCAAATTTAACTCAACTTGAGCAGTTTTATCTTTCACTGAGTTAAAACAGCTGGAGAAAACAAAAACTGAGTCTTTCTTAATTTTAGGCTCCAAAGAAACAAAATGTGTTTATTTTAAAGGTGGTGATTCTTTTCTATACCGACTGTATCCACATACACATAAACCTTTGAGGTATAACCCACAAAAGCGTAATTTATTAACTCTCTCCTTCTCTTATAATATTCTCTCTCTCTCTCTCTCTCTCAGAGGATAAGCCTGTCGTTCTCGTGGTGCTCCACCACACATTCGATGTTTGTTCCACCCCTCCGGACAGCAGACTCTGCATAAACAGGGACAGAATGTTTGCTGTAGATTGTCTCTTTTATGAAGACCAAGGACTGCTGGCATGTCAACGCAATGACCGAGCAATCAGAGAGGTGAAGGAGCACCTGAATAAAACGGGACATTCTCAGGTAAAGGCTATATTGTTAACGACTCTGTACTGGATTAATGTGACTCATGTTTACCTAAAAATGCGTGTGGTGGCCGGGGACGGTTCCACTTTTCCACGAAGACAGTCCTGTCCTCGGCTGATACCATCTCAGGGAGTTTTTCCTTGCCACCGTCTCCATCGTCCTCGGCTCGCTCATCAGGGACATTCACATCTCATAGAAACTTCTGTAATTCTTTTGATTGTGTAAAGCTGCTTTGTGACAATGTCTACTGTTAGAAGTGCTATACAAATAAAATGTGACTATTCTCTCAATTACAGGTACATGAGGTAGAGACGTACAGACCAGTGGTAAGCGTCATCATAACGTGAACATCATATCAACACACTACATCACTTATCTTAATACTTATTATTTCCTATTTAACAGAAAGAAAAAAAAACATTTGTTTTTTTTTACCTAATGAACAAATTTAAATGTACTGCTAAGCCTTCATACTCTATTCTATGTCCATAAAACTACTGTTAAAGAAAATCGAATTGTTTCCAGCAAAGGATATAAATAAAAAAAATAACATATAAGGTCTGTAATAATGTTTCAATGCTGAGAAAAGATAGATTTGATAGATTCAAATTTGTCCATAATTACTGTAGGATCAGATGTCATGTTGCAGGTGTTTGTACCGATGTTTTAGTCTCTGTCAGTCATAAAACAAACAAACAAACAAACAAACAAACAAACAAACAAACAAACAAAAATGTTTCCAAAAAAGAAAATCAGGAAACCAGGAACATTATCACTACAAGAGACACAGAAAGGCTGTATAGGATAACTGGTATAGGAGCCTGAGTACTCTATACTCTTTGTATCTTTGTGTGTATAATCAGAATGAAGGTAAACCTGACTGTAAGAGTTTGTGATGGTTGGATGTACTGTATGGCACCTCTGCGGTCATGTTAGCAGGCCACGTGTTACTCAGGGAGTAATATTGTAGTTTGATTTCAGCATTGATGTGAAACCCTGTAAGCCTGGAAAAGTGTATAAACTAGCAGGAGGTTGTGAGTGTTTTCTAAATGTTTTAGATTGTGTTAACATGTTTTAAAAAGTCAGCATGACCAATGTTCTGAAGTCAGGGTAACCAGTTTTCAAAAACAGTAGGTTAATGTACAAAAAGGTGTTATACAGTACACAGAGTTTTGTTGGTGGCTGTACAGTATGTGAGTGAAAAAGAAAACAATTTTAAAACGTGTCACTAAATTGTTTGTGTGAGTCACATTTCTCTCTTTTCTCTTTTAGGTGAATGGCAGTGATTCCGCATGCAAAACATGTGTTATTTGTGTTGCGGGTGGTTTTGTAGTTGGTTGTGTCGTGGGAGGTGGTATTGTGGGTTATAAGTGTATAAGTTGGGATAGATATGCTATTGGGTTTTGCCATGGGTTTTTGGAAGGGTATTGGGTCGGGTGTTTGAGTATGTGCAGTGGTGGGTATCAGTTTTGGCGGGGGTGTCCGGGTGGGTTTTTCAGTGGGTATTGAAGTGGGTGGTGTTGTGGGTGACATGTTGGGTGTTCTTTTAGCTATTTGTTTGTTAATTGGAGTGGCTCACAAGTTGTTATAATTGTGAATTATTGACTTAATTCATGATTAAATTTCACACCAGAAGCTGTGTCAGATGTATATCTTTATAATATCACGATTTAGGGTATATCTAGAGTATACAAATTTTTTTATAATTTTCAATTAAAAACTGCAAGTGTTTTACACGGTGTTTAGTGTTTAGGGCTATAAATCATATTTGAGCATAGAATATAATATAAATTACAGAGTCGTGTTAGAGGAAACCTTTAAAGAAAAGTAGACCTAGTGTAAAATTTGTAGTTTGTAATTGTTTATTGTTGAGGGGAGATTTAAATAAAAAAAAAAAATTTAGTTGTCTTTTTTTTTTTTTTTTTTTTGAAGCACTGCAATTGCACACCGGCTTTATACTGTACAATTATGCCTGCTGGACACACCTGCACATTCTCACTTTCTCACGAATTACTCCATTTGTCCTCTAAATGTAGTAAACGTTTGTCTTTAGGGACGCTAAGATTAAATGTAGGGGTGGTGCTTTAAGATTACATTTAAAAAAAGCTCACCTATGACTATAAGCGTCCCCCATAAACTTGGAAAGAAGTCTCAGTCAGCAACATTACACAGCGATATGACATGGATGTTTATGAACGCATTTCTGTTTCTGACAACCTACAGCACAACTGACGTTTTAGGAAATAAATTCTGGATCTGCTTTTAAAAATCACTATAGACTATAGATACTGATGTCAGAGAGATGTGTCTTACTATACATCAAAATAATATGCAACAGTTTTTTTGGTTATGTACAGTATATGTACTGTATACGCATAGATACATATGGTGAACAGTATGTCCTTTGGGGTTTAAAGTAGCTTAGCTAGTTTTTTTTCCCCCACCTGGATCATATGGAAAAAATGATCTAAAGGAGCGTCCTGGAAATACTAAAATGTTCCATACTGTATGTCTTTTTCAAATAATTTTTTTTATAAATAGTGAGACATGGTTCAGACAGTCTCTGAGAATCCTGACTTGTTGCATTATCCCACAGCACATAAACGTCAAAATATGGATTAGTGACCATTTCACACTGTACCACACTGTGGGATGAAAAAGCATGATTATACATCTATCTCTGGTTTCATTCCATCTGCTTGTTTCAATAAAAGTGTGAGTTTTTAATAGACACTTTAAACCGTGCTTGTGGACGATTGGTCTTTTCTGTTTTTAATTTTGTTCTTCCTTGGGTCTTCCAAAAGTACATGGAAATGGAGCAAATTCTCAAACTCTTCATTAGCTGAGTGAAGTCAAACAGGAGCTCCATACCTCACCGTAAGAAGAGTTTTAAAAGCGACACATTAATCCCATCTGCTGGTCAAGAACTGTAGGTTTTGCTATACGTTTTTTTAAAGTTAAGCCTTAAGCCTATTTGTCACATATACATTACAGCACAGCAAAATTCTTTCTTTGCATATCCCAGCGTAACTGGGGTCAGAGCGCAGGGTCAGCCATGATACATCGCCCCTGCAGCAGATAGGATTATAATATATGTATATAATATATGCATATGTGTCCATCCATCCATCTAGGAACCTCTGTGATTACCATTGTGTTTATTCCCTGATTATCATCTGACCATGATAGGACCTCCAGTCAACATTCACACACACCTTCACACCCTATGGGCAATTTAGGAATGCTAAATTTGGGAATTGCACTGCGAGAGGAAACCAGAGAATACAGAGAAAAAAAAATCAATAATGCTAGGTTAGGTTTTACTGAACATGCTGGAGAAAGTTCTTTTGGAAACTTCGTCAGACTCGCTCCTTTTTATTTTTATGCAAAACCAGAAGACTCGACTGATGTTGACAGCTGTTTCTCTGCTGACTTGGCTGCAGTCGCTCGATAGTTCGGGAATGGAATTTCCTCCAAGTCCACCCGAGCCTCCAATAACTACCTGGACTCCATATTAACATCAATTAGCATCGACTGTTATACTGAACTGCCTGCCACCCAACACACAGTATGAATGCAGATCAGTTCCTGCTTTCTGTTTCACCCAAATGAGGATGGGTTCCCCTGTTGAGTCCGGTTCCTCTCAAGGTTTCTTCATATTGCCAATTCAGGGTGTCACGGGCGGTTCTGGACGAGAGTGAGCACAATAGCAGACAAACAGTTTCTTTTCAGAGCTCTTATTCTTTTGCACACAGGAGTAAAAATATGTAACTGTAACAGGAGCAAGGGAGAGATTCTTTGTGTGTGTGTGTGTGTGCGTGCGTGCGCGCGCGTGTGTGTGTGTGTGTGTGTGTGTGTGTGTGTGAGAGAGAGAGAGAGAGGGAATGAGCGGCCCTGATGAATGGGAGAATGCTTTGTGACTGGAGAGGAGGCGGGCTGATGACGTGAGGGAGATTGCGCAATCCCGGAAGTGAAGCGCTAGAGAGGATCACCGACAGAGCGCGTGAATCCGCGTAAAGCAGCGAGTGCACGATCGCAACGGCTGTTGTTATTCGGAGAGATAATCCGGCAGAAGGTGAAAGTCTCAGCCTGCTGATTAAACCTCCGTTTTGATGCTCGCGAACGCGGAAGTACTCACAATCACAGATTTCGGCAGAGAGTGAAAGTCCGAGTGTGCCGGTTAAACATTCCTGTTCGGTGCTCGCGAACGGGGAAGTACTCACAAGCACAATAATCATCCAGTTGGACGTAGAAGACGAAACTCAGGGTCGAATGGGCAGGCAGGGTCGATAACAATAATCCAGCAGCGATCCACAATCGAGAGTCGAGTGAACGGGCGAAGTCATACACACAGGGAAATCCGAGCACGAGCAAAAGATCCAAAGGGCGAGACACAACACGAAGTCCAAGAAACAGGCAGGGTCAAAACACAGGAACAAACTACTAGACAGAATCAATGAGATAGTGGACATGAGACTATGGGTTTTATCTGGGAGACATGAAACGAGGGGTTGATGCGTCGCATGGTGGATGGAAGGAGTAGTCGAACTGTGCATGGGTTGATGACCTTAGATATGGTAAATGGTCCGATGAACCTAGGGGAGATCTTGTTGGAGACTGTGTTAATGGGGACGTTGCGAGTGGAGAGCATGACCCTTTGTCCGACACGGTAGGCTGGGGCAGTTGAGCGTCGGCGATCTGCTTGACGTTTGAAGAGGACTACTGAGCGGCGGAGCCTGGTCCTAGCCCGCAGCCAGGTCCTCTTGCAGCGTCGAATGAAGGCCTGGGCTGAGGAGACTGCGACGTCTTCCTCTTGGGCTGGAAAAAGGGGGGGTTGATAACCCAGACTGCACTGAAATGGTGAGAGACCCGTGGAAGCTGTAGGTAGCGAGTTGTGGGCATATTCGATCCATGGCACTATTTGGCTCCAGGAGAGTGGATCATGGGAGGTCATGCAACGGATGGCTGTCTCGAAGTCTTGGTTGGCTCTCTCGGTCTGGCCGTTGGTTTGGGGGTGGTAGCCAGATGAAAGGCTGGGAGTGGCTCCGATCAGTTTGCAGAATGCTGTCCAGAACTGGGCGGAGAACTGGGGTCCACGATCCGAGACAATATCCATCGGTAGGCCGTGGAGCCGAAAAACATGTTGGATGAGTAATTCAGCCATCTCCTTGGCTGAAGAGAGCTTAGAGAGAGGGACAAAGTGAGCTGCCTTGGAGAAACGGTCAACGATGGTCAGGACGCAGGTGTGGCCTTTGGATTCAGGGAGTCCTGTGATGAAGTCCAACGCAATATGGGACCAAGGCCTGTGCGGAACCGGAAGTGGTCGGAGAAGACCTGCTGGTGGTTTGTTGCTAGTCTTGTTACGGGTGCAGACGTCACAAGCGCTGACAAACTTCCGTGTGTCTTCTCTAATGGATGGCCACCGGAAACGTTGCTGAATAAGTGCCAGCGTACGGGCCCCGCCGGGGTGACAGGCTAATCGTGAATTGTGGCCCCATTCTAAGACTTGGGAGCGTGCGGCAGAGGGAACGAACAGCAGACCGGGCGGTGTCTCTGGTGGACTGGGGTTCTGATTTAATGCCTGCTTGACTATGGTCTCAATGTTCAGGAAGGCGGCGCCCACGAGACAGTGGGACGGTAGAATGGTTGCTACCGGAGAGTCATCTGTAGCCGGGGTGAACTGACGTGAGAGGGCGTCCGGTTTGGCATTCTTGTTACCTGGACGGTAGGATAGGGAAAAGTTGAATCGTGAGAAGAATAGTGACCATCTGGCTTGACGGGCATTCAGTTGTTTTGCTGACTTGAGGTATTCAAGATTCCTGTGGTCAGTCCATACCAGGAATGGAACATCAGCCCCCTCCAACCAGTGTCTCCACTCCTCCAGTGCCAATTTCATGGCCAGGAGCTCCCGGTCACCAATCCCATAGTTCCTCTCAGGAGCAGAGAGGCGACGGGAAAAGAAACAGCAAGGGTGTACCTTATCATCAGTTGGTGACCTTTGGGAGAGTACAGCCCCTACTCCGGAATCTGAGGCGTCAACCTCCACTATGAACTGGAGAGCAGGGTCCGGTTGCCTGAGGATGGGTGCCGAGGTGAATCGGGTCTTTAGCTTGGAAAAGGTCTCTTCTGCCTGACTAGACCACTGGAAGGGGTTCTTAGAAGAAGTAAGAGAGGTGAGAGGGGCTGCCACTGAGCTGTAGTTCCGGATGAACCTGCGGTAAAAATTGGCGAACCCGAGAAAGCGTTGGAGATCCTTTCGGGTCGTTGGCGTTGGCCAATTGGTTACCGCCTCTACTTTTGCTGGATCCATTTGAATCTTTGACGGTGCAATGATAAACCCAAGGAAGGTGGTTGAACGGCAGTGGAATTCGCACTTCTCTGCTTTAACGTACAACTGGTTCTCTAGGAGTCTTTGAAGAACTTGGCGGACGTGCGATTTATGTTTCTCCAGTGATTTGGAAAAGATTAATATATCATCCAGATAGACAAACACAAAGATGTTTAGAAAGTCTCTGAGCACGTCGTTGACCAGTGACTGGAACACGGCTGGAGCGTTAGCTAGGCCAAACGGCACTACCAGGTATTCGTAATGCCCCAATGGTGTGTTGAATGCTGTCTTCCACTCATCCCCCTCCTTGATTCTGACTAGGTGATATGCATTACGTAGGTCAAGCTTCGTAAAAACGGTAGCCCCTTGCAGAAGGTCGAAAGCCGTTGACATCAGAGGAAGCAGATATCGATTCTTAATGGTGATTTCATTCAAACCACGATAATCTATACATGGCCGAAGCGTCTTGTCTTTCTTAGCCATGAAGAAAAATCCAGCCCCAGCAGGAGAAGATGAAGGGCGTATGATACCAGCAGCAAGGGACTCTGATATATATTTATCCATGGCCTCCCTCTCCTTTGAAGATAGCGAGTATAATCTCCCCCTGGGAGGCGTTGTACCCGGGAGAAGGTCAATGGCACAGTCATAAGGTCTATGAGGTGGTAGCGAGAGGGCTCGTGACTTATTGAACACCTGTTTCAGATCTGTGTAGTCGAGAGGGACAGCTGAAAGGTCAGGGAAGTCCTCGTTGGTGGAAGGTGCAACAGGCGGATAGTGAGCTGACTTCAGACAGGACGTTAAACAGGAGGGACTCCACTCTTGAACAGTGTTCTTATTCCAATCTATGCGAGGATTGTGACGAATCAGCCAGGGACGTCCAAGAACAAGCGGTGGGTGGGCGTGGCGCATGACTAGGAAAGTGAGGTCTTCGGTGTGGTTGCCAGATACCTGTAGGGTAACTGGGGCCGTGCAATGGTTGATGACGGATAGGTGGGTACCATCGAGGGCCCGAACAGCCAGCGGGCTGTCGAGAGGATAAGTCGGGATGTTGAGGTCCTTCACCTTAGATGCAGAGATGAGATTCTGGTCAGAACCAGAGTCGATTAGAGCGAAGACCTTGTGAGATTTACCATGTGATGCTAGGATGGCCGGCAGAAGTGGACACTGGCTAGAGGAGAGATTATGGATTGGTCCCTCCACGGTCCCTAGTCTCACTGGAGGGGTTTTGGCTTTTAATGGACATTGGAGACGGTAGTGGCCGGATTGCCCACAATAGAAACAAGAACCAGACTGAAGCCTTCGCTGGCGCTCCTCCGGGAAGATCCGTGTTTGATTAACTTGCATGGGTTCCAGGTCAGAACTAGTGGCTGGCCGATGTATACTGTCACGGGCGATTCTGGACGAGAGTGAGCACAATAGCAGACAAACAGTTTCTTTTCAGAGCTCTTATTCTTTTGCACACAGGAGTAAAAATATGTAACTGTAACAGGAGCAAGGGAGAGATGCTTTGTGTGTGTGTGTGTGTGTGTGTGTGTGTGAGAGAGGGAATGAGCGGCCCTGATGAATGGGGGAATGCTTTGTGACTGGAGAGGAGGCGGGCTGATGACGTGAGGGAGATTGCGCAATCCCGGAAGTGAAGCGCTAGAGAGGATCACCGACAGAGCGCGTGAATCTGCGTAAAGCAGCGAGTGCACGATCGCAACGGCTGTTGTTATTCGGAGAGATAATCCGGCAGAAGGTGAAAGTCTCAGCCTGCTGATTAAACCTCCGTTTTGATGCTCGCGAACGCGGAAGTACTCACAATCACAGATTTCGGCAGAGAGTGAAAGTCCGAGTGTGCTGGTTAAACATTCCTGTTCGGTGCTCGCGAACGCGGAAGTACTCACAAGCACAATAATCATCCAGTTGGACGTAGAAGATGAAACTCAGGGTCGAATGGGCAGGCAGGGTCGATAACAATAATCCAGCAGCGAGGGCAGAAAGATCCGGAAGCGCGATCCACAATCGAGAGTCGAGTGAACGGGCGAAGTCATACACACAGGGAAATCAAAACAGGCAGGGTCAAAGCACAGGAACAAACTACTAGACAGAATCAATGAGATACGAGTGGGGCGCAAGTAAGATACATCGGCACAGAAGAAGATCTCTGGCTTTCTTTTAAAGCCCTGAGTAGGTAGTCTGATTGGTGGCAGGTGCATTCAGGTGATTAGAGAAGCGGAAAGAAGGCATGGGAGGGGTTATGACCTGGATGTGCTAGGCTGATCGGGCTGGTTCGTGACACAGGGGGTTTTTGCTTGTCACTGTCACCCTCGGCTTGCAAATCAGGGACAATCTGTCCATTTTTATTCATACACATTTACATTCCATACAAACTTAAATAATTGTTTGATTGTATATGAAATCAACATTAAAAAAAATATTGTGTATTTACTTGGGTTATCTTTGTGTAATATTAAATTTTGTTTTGATGATCTCAATTACTGTATGCAAAACAATAATAAAAAAAACAAACAGAAATGGGCCAAATATTTTTTCACAGTCCTAACAGGCACTGAATCAGAAATCATTTTCTCATCATTGATTGTTTTGCAGTCTAAAGTGTTGCAGTGTTCACAGGTGATAAAGCATACTAGGCAGAAAGAGTTCAACACAAACACCGAGTGATATTATTAGGGATTACTGTACTGTACATTATAATCCATAATGTTGTTCACAAAAAAAAAAAAATGTCTGGTTGACATCATCTCTATATAATCAGATTCCTTGTGGTGTGTTTCAACAAACAAACTAATTCACTCATCTTTTATACCGCTTTATCCTGTATTCAGGAGCCAATCCCAGGAGACTTAGTTAATAAGGCGGGGTACAACCTGGACAGGGCGTACAAACGCAGGGCACATGCGCACACACACTCGCACTTATTCACACACACAGACTACGGGCACTTTGGGAATGCCAATTAGCCTAACCCGCCTGTTTCTGGACTGTGGGAGGAAACCGGAGAACCGGATGAAACTTACCAAGCACGGGGAGAAACTCTTTGCACACAGAGACGGGTATCGGACCTGTCCGGGAATCAAACCCGGACCATGGAGTTGCAAAGCTAATACTATACAAAATACATACAGTATAGTATACATATATATTATACATAAATAATACTGAAATCCAACAGTGGTCCAATTTTTTTGACCCTTTACATCAGTCAGTCCTGCTTCCTTGCGTAGCAACAACCCAGCAGTGATTGGGATTAAACCCCAAACCCCGAACAGCAGCCCAGACCACGACAAGAGCCATGACTGCTGCATCCCAAGTCCAAGACAAGACAACGCAGTAACAGTAAGACAGTAAGTAAACAGAGGAACACTGAACAGTAACTTAAACATCTTATTTTGTGCCAGCCTTCAAGATGTACAGTAGGGAACACACTCCTTTAAAAAGTCGTTTAAACTAAGTAACAAATCACTTATGTCACTCCACCACTGTATCTTTGATCATTCTAGATAAGATCCAGTTAGGCAAAGACTAAAGCCTTTAACATGACCTAAACATGGTTCAAACTACTGCATGTAAGACCGGTTATGTGAGTTATTGTGTTTCTGCATCACCAGGAAAATCCTTACCTGCAACACGCACAGGCAGCCGTCTCAGTGGTGCTGCAAGAAACAACGCGTGAAAGCCGGACTCTTGTTTGTTGTTTACATTGACTTTACTTTGATAATGGCTGGAATTGAGAGGTACTTTTAGGTGTCTTTCTGTCTGACATTATAGTATCTTCTTCCATTCCATTCCATTCCATTCCAAGAGTCACAGGGGGAAGTGAGACAGACTGGAAAGTGAAAGTGAAAAAAAAAAAAAAAAGTAGGACGCTTATGTTTTATTTATTTACTTATTTGTTTATTTATTTATTGGATAGTATTACAGGAGCTTTAGTGTCATTGTCCAAACATTGTCTCGTGGGCGTTAGAGTTTATGGTTACAGAATAGAAGCTCTGAAGTCATTAAGATGATAAGTAGGTCTTTGGATAGCACTGTGATCAGCTTGTTACTCAGAGAGATTAAAGAAATAAAACTTAATTTAATATGTTGAAATAAACAGTTCTTAAAAAACAAAACTGCGGTGGAAAAGAACGAGTGTTGCACAGCACTTTGCTCGGCTACCAAATAACGCTGGCGACCTTCAAGTCTCAAAATACGGCCTTATGGGGAAGTGGATTTGAGCCAGATGAAACTGGATCCAAGTTCAGAGCAGATCAAATATTAACATAACCATTTCTATAAATGCTGAGGGAGCGGCAAAGGCCGGGAGCAAAAGGATCACAAACGCAACTAGAGTGAGGTTGAAGGTAGATAAAAGATAAAACTGACACACTAAACTATAATGTAAATCAGTTATTAGTAGGAAATAGTAGAAATGATGAATATTTTGGGAATGTCTCTATTGTCTGTATGGATGAGCGAGAAACACAAGAGAGCAAATCATGACACCGAAACGGCCAGTTTTACTGCTTCATTTTTTTTTTTTTCCAACTAGAGCTACTGAAGTACTGAATCAGAAATAATTTTCTGATCATTGTGTTGCAGTCTAAAGTGTGATAAAGCATACAAGATGGAAAGAGTTTAATAGCACTGAGTGATTTCATTAGGGATTAAACGGGATTAATATCCATAATCACATCAATCATCAGTGTTCACAAAAAAAAAATACAGCTGACAAAATGTCATTATAAATGAAAAAAAAAAAAACAGCATTTAAAATTAGACTTTAATGTTATTACGCAATAACATGGAATGTAATCAGTCCAGAACTCATGGAGGAATGCTGAAAAACTGGGAAAAAAAAAAAAACATCATTTACAAACATTCATGAATCCATTCAAGATTGCAATCACAAATGTCCACACCCAAAGTACACAGCGCCACAAATTATATGTGCACTTGATTATGGGATTATAAAGCAAAACCAGATTTTCAGAGTAAATGCATAGTGTTTTTACATAGATAACCTCAGAGACATTTACATTGTTTGCGGAAAGTAATTTACTGAATTTAAATACGGAAATACTTAAATGCCTCCGAGTGGCGCAGTGGTAAAGCGCTCGCCCTATCATCCGGAGATCGCGAGTTTGATTCCCGGGTGGTGCTGTAACCTCTCGTAGCCGGAGGTCTAGAGAGAGCTGATTGGCCGAGCTCTCTCAGAGGGGAGGGGTGGGAGTAACTTAGTGCTCCTACATTAATCACGGCTCTACAGCCAATCAACAACTTCAGCAAAAATTTAAAAAAATGATCACGACCACGCATGGTCAGAGATCACTTAAAACAGATAGCAGAAATGAGAGCGATGTTTAATAATGAACAGAAGAGCATTTACACACACACACACACACACACACACACAATTTAGACTACAGACCTGTGTACCTGCTATAAGATAACCACATGTTAGAGAGGCTAATAAAAAATGGCTTCAGTTTATTGGGGATCATAAAGTTTGTACTTTGGAGCGATGGAAAAAGGTCATGTGACCTGATGAGTCCAGATCGAGCCATTTCCAGAATGATGGACATGTCAGGGTGAGAAGGGAAGCGCATGAAGCGATGCTCCCATCATGCATAGTGTCGACTGTACGAGCCTCTGGAGACGGTGTTATGATCTGGGGTTACTGTTAAAAAATCTCTGCCGCAAAGTGAATGTGACTCTGGACAGAAATAAACGTCGTGATGATGCATAAGGTCCTAAAAACAACTCCACAGCCGTAATCAAGGCAATAAACACCGCATAGGAGTGGACGACTTTGGATACACGGACACAGTTTTGTTCCAGGAACACATTTCATTCGTTAAACACTCATTTGCACAGAGACAGAAAAACTTGATTTATATCTCAGTGGAGGGAATAAAGCTTGTGATGGAGCTTGGTCTACAGAACAAAAATCCCTAAACCAGCAGAGATCAGATGTCCTCTGTTTCTTTCCCAAAGGACATCTGATGCAATATTCATTTACAAAGAAGCCAGCGTTCAAAAAATATATATTGATATTAAGTCTATTAGTACAATAAAGGAACTTAATTTTTTCCAACTAATCATTAATTAGTTAATTATCATGTTAACTTTATAGTTGTTCAAAGAAAATAAATTTTTTTGTATCACATGCAAAATGTCCCAGGATATAAACAAGCGTTTCTGTTTTCAGAAAAAAATTCGCTCCTTGCCAAATACACACACACACTTCTGATTAGAGTTGACCTTTACCCCGTCACTGTTTCACTCCACTCCACACTTTCGCATGTATACTGTACGACTTTTTTTCCCCCTGCATAACAATGAGCAAAAAAACGAAAAGAAAAGAAAACAAGCCACTTCATGGTGATGCCAGTAAAAACCACATTCCATGGTCATTTTTATACCGTAAACATTTTATTTTCATATTATGCACATTTTGCAGGCAGAGGTGGAGAATCATAACAATGGTGTATTTATAGACGCTCCATTTGCTTTCTGTTTCCTAGAATTGCTTTCCGAGCGCTGAGAGTGAAAGCAAAAGGACCAGAACTTTTTTACCCTCGTTATTCCAGCCTGTGATTTGCACCTCATTTGTCTTCCACCGGATTCACACCAGACTTCAAAATGACTTACGGTACGTGTTTTTAATCAAATCTACCTGCATGTTATTATGTAAGATCGTTACGATCCTGTTTAATCATTTGCTCTGTGTCTGAGACTTGTGTTTGTGCAACTATATTACATTAACTCTTCATTTACAGGGCGATTAATAATCTAAAACGTCTTTACTTTTTCTGATGGAACAGTTGTTCAAGCAATTATTAGATATGTTGTTCTGGTCCTTGGGAACGCCATGGATTCACACAAGACATTTCTGGATGATCTGAAAAATCAAATTAAACTTACTGAAGTGTTTTCCCGAGAAGAGAGTGATGTCGTCTTTGCTTTTGTCCCGATTGTGTCCCGAGCTGGGACTGACCTTCTAGCTGCAATGGAGAAGATTCCTGGTAAGTGCAAAGAGCTGTAGGAAATTACTGAAAATTATTAATGAATAATTATTGGTATTTGAGAAATGAATGCTAATACAACCGGCATATTATTATTATTATTATTATTATTATTATTATTATTATTATTATTATACTCTAAAAACCTTAACCGAGCCGCTGGGTCACTATTGGACAGAACAAGCGCTTGGTTTAACCATTTAACCCAGATTTTATTTGACCCAACAAGTGGGTAAAATTTACACTCTTGCTCGGTTGACACATTCCATTTGATTTTTTTGTTTTGTTTTCAAAATGTTCACATGTTCACAACTTCACATAATGTAAATGTAGAATGTCACTGAATATGAAAATGCGAATAACTTAATTTTGACAAAAATGTCAGACAGAACCATATAAGCTCAAGGTGACCATTTGTTAAAAATACAATAAATGTCACAAACACTTTCTGTAAAACAATAAAAACAAGAGGCCCCTGTAAATATGATTTCATGTGCATTTTTTATGCATTTAATACACTTTTTATGTAGACGTTTTCAATACAAATCTCATAACGCCCATATGACATCAAACATTCACATTTTAATATTTTAACTATTTATTTTTAACTATCAGTTATTTACCTATTACGATTTCATTTCCCTCAAAATGACATTAAAAACATGGACTCACGTCCATTAACCTGATCTACAGTATGTTGGAGAAACTCGCAGGTGGGAGGACACTGCTTTGTGTATTTAACATCAAAGACAGAAAAACCCTTTAAAATAAACATCAACAGCCTCCACCAAAGAGTCTGTCTCAATAGCATTGCCTCCAACAATGGAAAAGGTCTGTCAGGTCCCTTGTCTCATCCCCAAAGCACAAAATGTGGGACAATGCCCAAGACACTCCCATACATCATTCCCATCATGTTGGTCCACCTGTGGTTTACACACCAACACTTAATGTTGCAATATAACTAACATTTATGTCAAACATTTTTATTAAGGACAAGTATGTATGGAAATTTAGGTTCTTATGTGTGTGTGTGTGTGTGTGTGTGTGTGTGTGTGTGTGTGTGTGCGACTAAGAAGGTGAAAACGCTAACAAACGTGAAAATGAGCTCCTACATATAGTATACATATTAAAGACGCTATTTTAAACATATTAAAGACGCTATCATTAATAACCGGTGAAGGTCTTGAGCTGTACACACATACATTCTTGCATAAACAACTCCTAAAACTACACTTTAGTCTCTTTAGCTCTAGTCCACATCCCCAAACTCATTTTTTTTAAACAAGCTCCAGGTTTGCTAACACCTGACTCAAATGAGCTGTGTTGAGATCATTAACTGAAGAATTCACTTACTTTTTCTATCACTAGCACTCTGAGGTTTTCATGGTTGTTCTCAATAAAACATGAAAGAATAGAATTAGTTTGTGTTATTATTTTAGGCGCATTATATTTTTCAATCCTTTTGACCCAGATAAAGATCAGATCACATTTTATGATAAATTAATGCAGAAAACCAAAATTCCAAAACTTTTCCTTGCCACTGCATTTACATTTTTTAATCTCCTTAAGACTTCCAGGAGCAGAAACAGGGTTCAGATGTACATTCTTTACTCCCATACACACCTGTCCTATTAGCACCCCTGTAATTTACAATAGAAAACAGATAAAAAAAATCCGCTGGTTTAATTCTTAAAAATGTGCATCTCAGTGTTTTTTACTCTCTCTCTTTCTCTCTCTGTCTCTCTCAGAGGGTAAGCCTGTTGTTCTCGTGGTTTTCCACCACACTTTTGATCGAGATTACATCCCTCCAGACAGCAAACTCTGTGTAAAAAGGGACAGAGTGTTTGTTGTAGATTGTCTTTTTTATGAAGATCAGGGGTTTCTGAAGTGCCAACGCAATGATAACGCAGTCAGAGCCGTGAAGAAGCACCTGATTGGAAAGGAACATACTAAGGTAGAGTCTATATCGTTAACAACTCTGTAATGTTAATAACTCATGGAGACGTAATGGTAATGTGACGTGTATTGATCCCACAAACTCTCTCCTTTACATGTACTGTACGAATTGACCAATCAGCACGGCGAGCAGAAACCACTGGTAAGAATCATCAACACATTTACATACGCCAGATCTTCAATCTCGATTAAAAAAATTACACATATAGTATGCATTTCTGATTTATCATCTTAATACTTATTGTTAAATAAGAAAGAAGAAAGTCTTAACTGCCAAAAGCTTTTCACACTAAAACAATAGCAAAATATCTCTCTATCAATGCCTTTGCATTTTCATACAGCAAACTTTGTATTGGAATCTTTACAGTTAGTGTGAGATATTTTTTTTCTAGCAAAGAACATACAGTGAAATCTCGGATTGCGAGTAACGCAGTTTGAAAGTGTTCCACAAGACGAGCAAATCTTTGTACATTTTATACATTTTTACTTAAAAAAACGAGGTTTACGAGTACCAAGTATCATGTATCACGCATGCGCTTCTTGTTTTGACACCCAGCATCATGTGATCACAACTGAGCCAATGGTTTTTCTCTCTCTTGCATTCTCTGCGGAATTCAGGGTAATCGTCTCCCCTGCTGGGTCTTAATGCTCGTCTCCCACTGGTATAATCAACATCCGTGCACGCGTGTACTGTTTGCTATTACACTGTGACCGTGTGTGTGTAAAACACGTGTGTGCGCGCGCATGAGCAAGTCTCATTAAAGAGGTTGAAGATCCATTTTTTCTCTCTGTATCAATCGGCACTGATTCTGTTGTGTGTGTGTGTGTGTGTGTGCGCTCTGTCACAATTCTTCTCAAAGGTAAAGTGCAGGTTAATTTGTTTTATTTTTACGTTACACCAGTGATTCCGTTAGTGTGTGCGTGTGCTCGAGTGTCAGAGATGTTTCTTGTTAATTTTCCCGATGAGGCAGTGTTTCCGTTATTGGTGTGTGCGTGTGTATGTGAAAGTCATCCTACTCTGTCCCCCTCAAATAAGAGAGGTAGAAGGGTTACTGTTTAAGACAAAAGGAGGGAGAGGGCGTCATCCCTCCTCTCCTCTTACTTTAGCTTCACACACACACACACACACACACACACACACACACACACACACACACACACACACACACACACACAGCATGTGTGTTCACAAACACTAACAGAAACTAACAGATTCTCACAGGATTTGTTTTTACTTTTTTCAAAGGTAAAGTGCAGATTAATTTATTTTATTTTTACTTCATATTTTGTATTAATTATATATATATATATATATATATATATATATATATATATTCTTTGTTTTTGGAACAAATAATCTGAGTTTTCATTATTTCTTATGGGAAAATGTGCTTTGATTCACAAGTGTTTTGATATATGAGCATGCTTTTGGAACAAACTATGCTCTCAATCCAAGATTCCACTGTAGATGAATAATAACACGTTTTCAATCAGGTTTTCATAGTGAAAAAAAGCAAAATTTGCTCTTTTGATAGCATTACCTTAACCTTCCTATCACCTGTGATTTATTGGTTGCAGATGTTTGTACTAATGTTTCAGTCTCTTCAATCTTGTGGTTTCTGAAAAACCCATCAACAAAGGATGTTTCTCTTTAAAAGCAGAAGATTTTAGCAATTTGTTATTTTGATGATTTTTATTTATTTATTTATTTATTTAATTTTAATATATAGGGCTCGGGATTGTGCAGTATAGAGTGACATGCCCTTTTTTCAGCACAAAATAGGGAATATTATTAACTACATTGTTATATTATATTGTAAACAATTATATAAACATGACATGGGGCTAAAAACACACCATGATGGTCTCAAAAAAAAAAAAAAAGTTTCCCAAATGGAGTGTAAAGGGTGCACAGTTTTGAACCCTCTGTGTCTACACTATGTGGTTAGGATCCAACGCTAGTTAGCACAGGCTAACACATGGTTAGCATCCAACACTGAGAAAAGTTTTGTGTTTGAAAGCTTAGTGACAATCGCTACATCTGTAGACTCGTTCGTTTGACTGTGACTCTTTAGTCCTCCTTGAGCCTGCTTCTCTGTCTCATGAGATAGCATGTCTCTAACTATTTTATTTCTGCTTATTTACATGGCTTTAATCATAAAAATACCCGTACTCAAAAACATGTGCATTGCGTGTAAAATTCTTTTTTGTTCACAATAATCAATAATTGCTACATTTCCAATTAAGTGAATGATGGCAAGGTTTACTGTCTAGATTTTCTCTGTCGAGGGATTTTCTTTAAAGCTCGGACTATGAAGTGTCTTTAATTGGTCTATTTCTCAATCTAGTGCTTATGACACAATACAATATCAGCAAGAAATAACAGCAAAGTTAATCATTCTACTGTGTTAATAATTTGTGCAGAGATTTTTAAGTCGACAAAGGCATTTACTCTACAAACTTATTCTCTCATTCACAGGTACGGAGGAGTACACATCAGGAAGAAAGGCCTTTACAACTGGTACGGTTATTTATAACACCACACATCATAACATGCCCGATGTGACACCTTTAACATGGGCAGGAAAACATAACCTTATGTTATGGGCATGATCAGTGTTGCCAACTTGGCGACTTTCTCACTAAATCTGGCAACTTCTTTAAGACAGCTAATAGCTACTTTCCTTATGATGAGCAACACTGGGCTTGATTTAAGACTTTGCTTGAGCTTAATAGACAAGAAAAAGAAAATTCAATTAAAGCAGATGCTGAATTAGAAATAAAGTGATTCATTAATTTGTGTAACTTTGGTCAAAGATTCAGAAACAGCACATTTAAATTGCAAGTGACACATAATTCACTTCAATTTTATTTGTATAGCACTTTTAACAATTGACATTGTCGCAAAGCAGCTTTACACAATCAAAAGAGGTAAGTTTGTATGAAATGTGAATGTCTATGAATCAAAATGATAATTATTGAAATTATACAATTATAGTAGGCACAAATAAAACATGTACTGTACACTTAATCAAGTGTAGTCCTTAATCAAAAGTTTGCAAGTTTTTCCAAAATGCTTACGATAAATACGATAAAAACTTACTGCGCCTGGCCGAGCTGCCGACTGACAGTTAGTGAGCAGCTTTGGTGTAATTAACAGGAGGTGAAAGTAGTTTTAAATTCTTACCTGTACTATACTGTATAGCCACATGATGAGGAGAATAAACGATTACAGTACCAATCCTGTAAGTCTTGAAAAGTCTCAGTTTATATTTCTACTTATTATAAAATATCAGCTCAGTTAACTTTCAGGTTAAACCCCAAATAGTGTTGAATGATGAGCTAGTGCTCTACAGTGAACAATCCATTGTCTCACACATCAAGTAGTGCCCTTGATCAGGGATTAGAGAGAGATTCGGAATTCAGCCTCGAGTTAGGAGCTAGATAGCATTGTAGCCCTAAATAAAAGAAGTGCTCAGTTCAGATGCATTTCGGAAAACAGATTAGTAGTACAGTAAGTGTTTAGGACTTTTTTATTTTTTTTGAGATAACCCGATATTATTGAATAGTTAAACATCCCAGTGCTGTTAGGGTCTATTATCAGCACTCGTACAGTAGAATGCGTCTCATCTAATCAGATTATTGGGAATTATATATATATATATATATAATTCCCAATAATCCACTGAAGTGAGAGTCCTTATGTGGAGAGTGTGTGTTATTTAGTCCAGGTGTGTGTGCACTCAGACTGATAGCTGGGTGTTGTAGTCCTCAGAAATCATGACTGTAGGTTGGTTAGTACTCTGGGAGATGGAAACTGATTCCGGCACTGACGAGACACCGTGCAACAGACTCGACAACATACAGTGTTACAAACCAGCACAGTGTTTTAGAGTGTTGTCTTATGGCATTACTGCCACCTTCTGGTCTTGATCTTCTTCATGTTCCTTTCAGTTTAAGTCCTCTTTTATCTTCCTTGTTCTCGTTCTTATTTCTTATGAAATACTTTTTACACCTTTCCAAATTCCCATTGCTTTCCCATGTTTTCAATACAGTACACTGTATATATATTTTTTTTTCTAAAACATTAATTTCATCACTGTTATGATGAAAAAATTCTTCAAAAGACATACTCTTGCGAAACTCCAAACATTTTGAGCAAACGGTTTGATCAAAGGCTCTACTGAAAACCTCTGATCATAAAAACTACACTGGTTTAAAATAATCACTTCACTGTATGTTCCATGTGTAATGTGTGTTAATAGAAGTGTTTTATTTATTTATTTATTATTATTCAAATGTAAAGTCAGATTCTACATTTTAAACAAAATATTTTTTTTCTTGTTTTTGCAGGGGGATCGTGAACATTACTTAAGGAAATTTGTTGTTGTGTGTCTTGTCTGTTTTGTTCTGGTCATTATTGCGAGTATTGCCGTGGGTATTCCAGTGGGTGCTGTTAAAGGCACTGCTGCAGGGGTTGGTGCAGGTTTTGGTGTGGGTGCTATTGTGACCGTCCCTGTGATCGTGTTCTTGGTTAAATGTTACAAATCGCAAAAACAACTGTACTCGCCACAATCCTCTTGTTAAAATTCCCTCGATTAATGATTAAATCCAGTTTAGAAAAATCATATTTAACAATGCATGAAGTTTTATCCCACATCTTGTGTATCTCTAATATAATTATTTACACCTAAAGACTGCGTGAGCGTTACGCAGTGTGTTTGTAGTGTTATATTTATGATTATATCACATATCAGTATAAAAGATATCATATAAACATTATTTGACAAACTAAAATAACAGATTAGCCCAATCTCTTCTCACATTAGGCGACATATAGGATTTGTAAAGCATCGTTTCCTCTCTGAGAGTCAGTCTGGATTGAAATATCTGTGTATTTTGTCCAGTCCTTTAATGTCAATGCATGTGTGTGTGTGTGTGTGTGTGTGTGTGTGTGTCAGCACTGATGTGAATTTAAATATGACATGACAGGTTGAGAAGAAAAGAAGGAGAGAGAGAGAGACAACTGTCCTGAGACTGAGTGTCCTGTTACTTTTTTTTTTTTTTTATGCCGATGACTTTTAACAATGCTAGATGTTTAAATGAACATTTTAGTTGTTAAGATAAACAAGGTATTTTTAAAAAGTTTCTAAAAAAAAAAAATAAGCAAAAAAAAAATAAATAAAAATTCCAATTGGGCTTTAGGGTTGGAGCACTTTTAAATTTTTTTACTATAGAATGTCCGAATTGTTTGGAAATGGTTTAATATCCCTTTCCAGATTGATGTACGGGAACAATTGCTTCTCTAAGACCATTGTTTTAGTACTCATGTCTTTCCCTTTTTTATTGTGTTAACACACACCTGAATTCTTTAGACCAGCAAACTTGGCACCTGGCTGCAACTTACCCTCTTAAATCCTTTAGAAGTAGTCAGGGGGTACTTAGTATTGCTCATATGTTTTCTTTTCGGCTTCATTTTTGCTAAATACATAATGGAAATGTGAACGAATGCTATATTTGCCTAATACTAAATCCCGCTATGATCAGATGATTTTCCACAAAAACACAACAACATGAAATTAAAAAAGGGTGCATGAACTTTTACACATGTAAAATCCTCAACATACAGTATAATGGTGTACCAGCATTTCAGCTTCTCTTTTAAAACCTGACGTGGTTCTACAGTAGGATGAGATTTCAGTCTTATCTATTGGTTCGATTGTGCCTGCACTCTAAATGTAAGACAATCGTACAGCATGAAGGAACTTTTCAAAGTCAATTTCAATATTTTTTTTTACTTCTTCTTTTGAAAATGCTGCAGTAAATGAATAATTTTTGCTTCTTCAATTTTTTTAATCAAAGGGGTATTTTCCCTCTATACTGTATGTCCCTTTTGAAGAGCGGGACAAAAATGATTATTTATTGTTGTTATTTAAAGAAAATTCAAATAATGTTAAATCTATCATTTAGCAATAAAAGAACACAATCACAGCTGAAATGGATTATGTTCTTAGAAGGATCTTTTTCTCTCTCACTTAATCTGCATGTGCTTCTGGAAATGTATTTTGTCCACCAATCCGAAATTTGACAAGTTTGCATAGTACAAGTGTCTTTTTTTTTTTTTTTTTACTAATGTACAAATATGAATTTGTATAAATCAGAATGATTCAATTTACAATGTTCATCAAGAGGCTAACTGTTCAAATTTTCTGAATGTATCTTCATATATAAAGTTTTTGAAGAACTTTGTGTGTGTGTCTATTAATGTGTGTAAAATTGTCCACTGCGTGTCAGTTTAATAACACCTTACTCTTCCAAAACTGGTCAAAGTTAAAAGAGTGATTTGCATAAAAACAACATACAGTAGGTCATATTTTCCCTAAAGGTCAGTAAGACACATGAATAACTCCAGATTCATGTTCATATCATAGCCACTAGCAAAGAAGAACTGTTTTCATATCTTTTTTGAAAACGTGTAGACACACAAAAAAAAAAAGTCTATGGCAGATTTGGAAGAGTTTTTTTCTTAACATGTGAATCCAAGAGGAGCACGTCTCTCCAATTTCAATAAAATATTGTTTGGACGGCTTTAAAGTGTTTCATAATTTTCCTTCCACCTTTTGAGCTTTTTAAAAAAAAAAAAATATTATTATTATAAAAAAGCAATTCCTCACTCAATCTCTGCCTCACAGTGTCTGTGTTCTTTTTCTGTGAGTTCATACAACTAAGCTGATGTTCCAATACACGACCACTAGAGGGAGGCCCAGTGCCCACAGTATACCCCACAACAGTGTAATATCATACAGTATCTCCAGGCTTTTGAAAGAACAGCAAGAAGGATTGCCACAGTGGGAATGAACCACCATCATAGAGGCACAGTGGCCATAATTTGTTCTCACCAATAAAGAAGCTAAAAACTATGCTCAGCTAAAGAGGGAAATCCTAGCCTGCTGTGGTCTCTCTAGTTGCCACATGATTGCCACATCCCTCTTTGACTATACCAGCTTGACCAGCTATACAGGATCGCCTTCAGCCTGAGCTACTGACAGTATGTGAGGTCAGCGAATGGATTGTCCTTCACCGGTTTCTGTGCTCCCTCCTCAGAGAAGAGAGAAAAGCTGTAGACATGAGAGATTCCACCTTTATGTGGGAAATGGTGTAAGCACTGGAATACATGCTCGTTACACTCAGCCTTGGCCAGGAAAAAAAGAGACTGTCAAAGCAAGGCACTCCACACTTCATACCTCACATACGGCAAGAAACTGCACCCTCTTACCATCTACATGCTCCTGGCTTGACCCCCACTGGAGTCCCTGAGGGATGAGGGAGCAAATGCCCATCAAACTTGGACCAGCTATGTCTACGCCTGTCCTGAGGCTTTGGGCAGTGATGATGAAGACAACCCGGTGCCCGCTAAATAGGTCCAAATTGGAGGAGCTCCACTTTTGGCCCTCATTGACCCTGGGAGCACCATAACGTTAGCTCTCCTCTCGGTCACCCCAGCGAATATGTGACCGTGTGGACTCCTGATCATGTCTGCACATAGAGATCGATAGGAGGTCATGCATGCCAACCTTGACCCAAATGTCCGAAAACAGCACCCAAGAAGCCTGGCTCCACCCTGCTCATCCCATTACACATTATCGACATTCCGTTTAATGGACCTGGGCTTGTATTTGGAAATATATTAGAGCTACTGTACATAATAGAGCTGTATAGGACGGTCATAATCTGATCAAAATGATTTTGAAAAAGGAAGCGAAACTGGAGAGGATGAGAGCGTGTCGTTTGCGGAGGAGGTACTGTAGTAGATGTCTTCCCTACGATTACCTATAAAGATAAAAAGTGAACTGATGAAAGCATCAGTGCCACCTGTCAGTTTGCAGTTCTGTACTGTACATACCCCTGAGCAGTGTGAAACTCAGGGACACGCCGTGTTACTGAAGTGATGAAGTGATGATTATTCCAGCAAATCTAAAAAAAAAGAAAAAAAGAATTTTGATAAATTGTAATTTTTATTATTATTATGATATTATTTTTCTGATTATTATTATTCCTGAAAATAGGACCAAAATGGTGTCATTCTGAGAATTTTTCCCACTTAGGACTGATTTCCTACTCTGAGATACAGGCCCTGGTCATGGATGAAGATTGGCACAGATGGGACTAGATACTGTTAATGGCCTTTTCACCATCAGAGACACCTGAAGCCTCCACCAGCCTTATGCCATGCAAACTGCTGTTTTGGAGGAGGCCATGGGGGCTCTGCTTTATGTACAGTACAGTAGCGAATGAGGCTTGGGACCCTTGCTGAGAGAAAGAGTTTAAAATCAAATCTAAGGAGAAGCTGTTAAGGAAATGCTGCCTTAAGGAAGAGCACATGGATCACAGGGACAGAGTACATAAGGAGTTCTGACGTAATTAGATTTAGTTCTTAGATTAAAAGTTCCTGTGTATGCTGGTTTTCTTAGTTATCCACATCTACTGTATCTTGCATTGCTTAAGTTGTAACCGCTTGCATATAAAACACATTTACAGTATTTGGCATACAGCCTTGTCCAAAGTGACTTGCATTTTTTAATCTCATTAAACATCTGAGCAGTTGATGGTTAAAGGCCTTGCCTAAGTGGCCAGTTGGTGGGGCTGGGGTTTAAACCTGGGACTTTCCAATCAACACCTTCACCGCTGAGCTTTACCCAGACTCCTCAATAATTTTAGTTTTAATAATTCTCACATTGCCAGCAGCACATTGAAAAAAAAAATTTTCTTGCTTATTTTTGTTGACTAGTTAATTGAATATGTTTACTGTTAACTGTTTCTCAACAAACTCCATTGCAAGAAATTGAGCCAACAATACAAATATCACATTGCCCCTTAACTAAAGCACCTCATTCCGTATTTGCGCATGTAAGAATTATACTTCATATTATCATATTACGTATGTCGTGACAATCCACTGTTGTGTTTATGCCTCAGTCATTTCATGTTCACATTGTGCACACATTGTCAGCAGAGGTGGAGGATCATAATCATTTGTACACTTGTGTATTTATAGACACTTTATTTGCTTTCTGTTTTCCATTAATGCGGACTGCGCCACCAGAGTGAAAGCAAAAGTACAACAAAAGTTTCATTCTTTCAGCCTGTGGAGTGCGGATCATTTGCCTTCCACCAGATTCACTAAAGATCATGTAAACGATCCGACTTCAGAATGACTCACGGTACGTGTTCTTAACAAATCTTCCTGCACGATATTATGTAAAATTGCTCTTAATCATTAATCATTTGCTTTGTGTATTAGACTTGTACAGTATACAGTATGTGCAGTTACATTACATTAACTATTTGTTTACATAGTGATTAATAATCTAAAACCTTCTTCACTTTTTCTGACTTACCGTTTTTTTGTTTTTTTTTTTCCAGCAATTATTCGATTCTTTGTCACGGTCCTTGGAAACACCATGGATTCCGACAAGACCTTTCTGGATCATCTCAAAATTCCAACTGAACTTTGTGAAGTGTCTTCAGCGAAAGACAGTGATGTCATCATCGCTTTTGTCCCGATTGTGTCTCGAGCTGATACTGACATTTCAGCTGCAATGGAGAAGATTCCTGGTAAGTACAAACAGCTTTAAGAAATTACTGTAAATTCTTTCTTTTTAAATAAATTCATAATGGAACAAGCTGACAAGTAAATTGTTTTTATTATTGTTGTAATAATAATAATAATAAAACTTTTTTTTTTTACTTATGGATAACCAAAAGTGGGCGTGGTCTATACTGGAGCATGGCATTTCTTTAATGTTTATCTTACCACTATGCCCTAGAAAGACTCAAACCCGTTGTAAAAGCCAGGGCTTCTGGAAATATTAAATGATTATGATAACAGAACATAACCTTTACCAATTCTTCTAATTAATATTTACAAACATTAAACTCCTGGAATCCTATCTATGTTCTTTTAAATGTGAATGTAATCAGGAAACTGGTTTAGTACACAGTTGACAACAATAGACATCTATTTTTATCACTTATTTCTCAGACATGCTTTAACAATCTACTATAACGCTGAAAGAGTCAAAACAGGGTCCAGCCTTTTATTATGATTGAATGAATTTGAAAAAAAAAAAAAAATGTGCACAATTACTAAACACTTGCATGGAATACATTAGAGAACAGTTCAGTTTATTTATTTTTTAATAAAAATAAATGATTTATTAAAAATAAATGATTGATTTTGGAGCTTGTTAAATCAGTGTGTAGGTCATTACATATACATGAATACATATAATACATTCATGGCATTAGTGCATAAACAGACAGACTTACAGACCTGTTCTGCAGGTTCAATCACAAATATCTGCTATAATGTTAGTTTACTACCTCAGGGACTAAGAGTAACTCTAGTATGAAAAACCTTGTTGAGTTCAGAACAGTATGGAAAAACATCATCACAAGGACATCACATTTGCATTAAGTAAATTCAAAACAAACATTTTAATAAAATGTGATAAAAAGTTTATCAAGTTGTGCATATATTTAGAAATATATATAATGTTATTCACTTGACTAGCCATGTTAAAACATTCAGGAGCAGGGTTCAGACGTACACCTTTTACCCACATACACACCTGTCCTATTAGCATCACGTACCTGTAAACCTAATCATAAGTTACAGTGGAAAACTAAAAACAAATCACCTAGTTCAATCCATAAAAGTGTGCAATTCATTAACATCTCTCTCTCTCTCTCTCTCTCTCTCTCTCTCTCTCTCTCTCTCTCTCTCTCTCAGACGGTAAGCCTGTTGTTCTCGTGGTGCTCCACCACACTCTCTATCAGTATTACGTCGCTCCAGACAGCGGACTCTGTGTACAAAGGGACGGAGTGTTTGCTGTAGATTGTCTGTTCCATGAAGATCAGGGGTTACTGAGATGCCAACGCAATGATGACGCGATCAGAGCCGTGACGGAGCACCTGATTAGACAGAAATATCCTGAGGTGAAGTCTATACTATTAAGAACTCTGTAATGTTACTAACTCAATGGAGAAAAGTGACACGTGTGTTTACCTCCCAAAACTATTGTCTAATTTACAGGTACAGCAGAAGATGACTGATCAGGAAGACGAGCACAAACCACTGGTACTGTAAGGGTCATCCACACATTTACATACATCAGATCTTCAATCTTGATTGAAGATACTGACATTTCAGCTCTTGACATTTAACTGGTCCAGTTTTTTTTTTTTTTTTTAACATTCTCCCAGTTTAAACTCTCTGGGGTGGACTGGTCTGTTGTAAATACTGTACAGTGTTGCTTATATTCTACACTACCAGAAGAACGTATCCCATACAGTATTTGCTGACCTGCTCTTCCCATGCCCACTAACCAGTAGTCCACCAAGCAACCTTCAGCTGACTGCAGAAGACGCAAACTCCTACAAGTCAAAAAATACTAGTATATCTTATGATTTAATGATTAACAAATTTGGTTTAACTTTTAAGTGACTTACCAAACTATTAAATCTGGAAGCGCCTGAAAGGGGAAAAAATGCCTTTACATCCAAGATCTACTCTGTGAAACTAAACATTGTACAGTTTGACAATTATATAAATTCCATATTACAATCCAGCACTGTAAATACTTAGCAAAGCTACTGTATATAGGATAACGATTGTCCACCTTCGTGTTGTTTAATAATCTTTAGTTTCACTTTCAAATCCATATAGCTTTGCTCTCTTGCCTCTTGCTGCTTTTATCCCAAGCACTGTTTTTGAACATTAAATCATTATTGATTTCTTCATGTCCAGCCAAGTGGGGGAAATGTTGCACGGTTTGCCTTCCAACCTTTTTCTGTTATTCCAGTATAAATGAGTTATAGTTACATGTTATATAATGGTACAACTCAGCGACATAATGTAACATCTATGTAATATAATGTTACAACTCTCTATTTACACCATTTACTCTATTTATTTCATACACAGATACAGAATACCAACAATCAGGAAGCACAGCGCCAACTACCGGTGTGGATATTTATACTCATTTAAAATACATACATGTCTTGCGTCATGGGTTTGCCTGAGCTTAATGGACAAGAGAAAAAACGTGCAGTTAAAGCAGACAATGAATTAGAATTCACAAATAGCACCTTTTAACCGACAATTTGGCTACAAATGAAACACACAGTCTCCTCTACTTATTCATGTAGACTTAAGCATGGGTCAGTAAGCTTGCTACACGATACACTTACACCACATCTGATAATACCAATTACTTTTATTATTTTTTTACAAAAAAAATACATTTTACTGTGCCAATGAAACAAAGTGTCAAGTGTACAGTAAGTGCCATGGAAACAGTTACGTGTGTGAAACAAGCTGATTATTCTACTGCACATGATAACAACTATAAAACATTTATTTTCTTACCTGGCAGAAAAATGCTTAAAAATTGTTATGTTATTGAGAAAACCCTAAACCATTAGCACTTCACACACCGGCCACTTTTATTAAATACGCCTTGCTAATACTGGATTAGACCTGTTTTAGTCTACAGAACTGCCTTAATTTCTTAGGAACCAGTTTGGTCCATACTGGCATGAGATCGTTACGTAGTTGCTGCAGATTTCTCAGCTGCACTTCCATGATATGAGTCTCCCACTCCACCACCATCCCAAAGGTGTGCTCTACTGGAATGAGATCCGGTGACTGTAAAAGACATTGAACTCATTGTCATGTTCAGCTAAGATAAGATAAGATAAGATAATTAAGACAGTTTAAGATCATTTCACTTTGTGCCATGGCTTGTTATCCTGCTGGAAGTACAGGTAGCCATCAGAGGATGTGTACATTGTGCTCAAGTGATGGTCAGCAATAATACTCAGGTAGTAATGGGACCAAAGTGTGATAAGAAAAGATCCCACACAATATTACACCACCGCCGCCAGCCTGAACCAGTGACACAAGGAAGGAAAGATCCATGTTTTCGTACTGTGTATACCAACGTCTGACCCGACTGTCCAAATGTCACAGCAGAAATAGACCAGCCAGGATCTGGTAGGTTCTGTACAGTATAGCCTTGACTTTTGATTTGTTGTTGCCTTGGAGCACATCCTCATTCTGTCATTATGCCTGTGAGCACATCCTCATAGTAACTGACTGTCACTGTGGTGTTTGTTCTCCAGTATAAAAAAAATTATTGTTATTATTTTAATCCTAGCTCTGAACATGCTTCTCTTCCTACCGTAGGATAGTAGGTGTGTATCGGTGTAAGACCTAGAACTCCAGCTTTAAAGCATGGCTTGTGTATGTAAATCTGAGCCGTGCTAAGCTCTTTGGCTCCCTCAAATGGCCTAAATCCTCCATTACATATCAGCTGGACCTTGGATTTTTTTTTTTTTTTACTATTTTATAGTATTTACGTATATGACTGACAGCATGTTGCATGATGATTAGGCAG
The DNA here is from genome assembly GCA_030347435.1 of Clarias fuscus. Lineage (NCBI taxonomy): Eukaryota > Metazoa > Chordata > Actinopteri > Siluriformes > Clariidae > Clarias > Clarias fuscus. Next base: position 21,768,457 of record CM059228.1, read on the forward strand.
AAAACTTGTTCACGTGGCTTCAAATCATTAACATATCCATATGTTTGGACTTTCTTTGCTCAATTGATTGATTGATTGATTGATTGATTGATTGATTGATTGATTGATTGATTGAGACAGTTGGTGCACTTTTTCATATGCTGGACATTTCCTGGACTCATGAGTGCATGTGCACTGTGTGCAAATACATTCCCTCCACAAACCTATTCTCTCATCCTCTCAGGTACAGCGGAGTACGACCCGTCAGGAAGAAGACAACCAACAACTGGTCTGCATATTCATGACACATTTACAGTTTGCCTGAGCTTAATGAACAGGAGAAAAAAAAAGTGCAGTTAATGCAGACAATGAATTAGAAATAATGTGAAGAATTATTCTGTAATAGTAACTTTAAATAAAGATTCACATACATCAAAGTTAAAGTGACAATTGTGTCACTACTTTGTCAGTTGGCCAAAATACCTAAATATATATATATATATATATATTAGATTTAAAAAGATTTTAAAATATATTTTTTAAATAGGAAAAAATAAAATTGTGGATTACACCATATAATATTAACTCTGTAATAAAGTCACAAACTTATTCTCTCATTCATTCACAGGTGCAGCAGAATACGGCCCATCATGAAGGCCAGCGCCTCCTACTGGTATGAATATTCATAACACATTTACAACAGTCCTGAGTTTGTCTGAGTTTAATTGACAAGTGAAAAACCTTACACACATAAAACATGCACAATGTCCCTTATTTACTCAAACAGTAAATAATCATACAATAAAAGCCAAAAACATCATTGACTTCTTTAGGAAATTATAAAAAATATAGACATAATGCCTCATAACCTTTTTTCGGGACAGGAAATAAAGTTAGAGCCTCAAACTAAATTATATAGATTTTGTATTCATAATGTATAATATAAATAAATTCTGAAGTCAGGTTGAACAGTTGTATGTTAACATGCAGGTGTTATACACAGAGTTGTGCTGGTGGTTGTGTGTGAGTGAGAATAAATAAATACATTTAAAACGCTGTTGTCATTGAATGAATTTTGTTTGAAATCTGTGTAAATGGTCCAGAGTTTAATCTGCAACACCGGCTGTCATGCTCACTGTGTGAACATTAATGTACGTGCTCTAGTAGTACTCCACAGTGTTTCCTGCCGCAGTCTGTGCACTACATAAAAACTAACTGGGGCATCGAGTTCACTGCATTTATTGTTTTATTGTAAAAATTGAATCACACTGTTTATTCATATAGTCCTTGAAACATTTTAAAATACTTCAAAAGCAAGAATAATTTTACTGTTGCATGCGTGTTTTCATAAAAAAAAGCAAACATTTCCTTAAAGAATAATTTATGTGAGTCACATTTTTTTGTGTTTTTGTCTTGCAGATGGACTACATCATATGTATATTGCTTGGTGTGTGTGTTCTTATAGTCATTGCTACGGTTCTTGGTATGGTCATCAGTAGGATTGTTGTGCCACATTCAGTTCAATTAATTAATTACTTCATTTGTGATTAAGTTGAGAATGCATGAGGTTTCATCCTAGAGCTCGTATCAGATGTATTTCTATAATATAATGATTTTCACACAGTGTTAATTAACACACATTGTTTGTAACAGATATAAGCATCACTCTCTCTTTAAGCACTGAGTGTCACTCTGGACTGAAATGTCCTTGCATTTTTCCTTGAAGTCCATGAATGTGTGTGTGTGTGTGTGTGTGTGTGTGTGTGTGTGTGTGTGTGTGTGTGTGTGTGTGTGTGTGTGTGTGTGTGTGCGTGTGTAGGTGTGTGTGTGTGTGTGTAGGTGTGTGTGTGTGTGTGTGTGTGTGTGTGTGTGTGTGTGTGTGTGTGTGTGTGTGTGTGTGTGTGTGTGTGTGTGTGTGTTATGATAATACCACAACATTCCCTTATGTTTATTTATTATTCTGCATATTTATTTAAAATAAAAAAACATTTCCAGTAATGTGATGCAGTTTTATTAAAACACATCATTTGACCTTACTTACATTGATACATCTTACAAATATTAATGCTTGAAATAGAAGCACAATATAATTTTGATAAACACCAACTATAGATTGTAAAATAAATTCCACGTATTTATCCCTCATATAACCTCATTTACCTCGTCTCCATGCTCTATTTCTCTCGTCAAAATATGTATTGTGTGTGTGTGTGAGAGTTTTAGTGAACGTTCCTGAATGCAACATGACTATTTAATACTCATTAACGTCTACTTCCCAAAACAAACAATGCAGGATATAATGATAAACTAACGCATAAAAATGAAGGCTTAACAATGGCCTTATAATAAGGTACACGGTTAAAATGGCTTCCTGGTTTCACTCATAGATATACAAACCAGAAACCTAGATACACTACAAAGTGCACACCGCTCCAGAAGACGAACCCGTTACAACTCTTTATTGAGAACTCGCTGTGCCTCGCCGTAATCATCCAGGTCTGACTAAAGCTCAGCATTGGACAGTTTATACCTTTCAAGGGGGAGGGATACAAAGAGGTGGAGACAATCTAAACAAAGCTTACAAATGCAGTACAATAATCAGCCTGGTAACGGAATTTCCATAACAGTGTCTTTCAAATGCATGGATACTAATCTAATCTTGATATTTTTAGAATGTCATCATCTCTCACTCACTCACTCACTCATCATCTATACCGCTTAATCCTGTATTCAGGGTCACGGGGGGCCTGGAGCCTATCCCAGGAGACTTAGGGCGCATGGCAGGGTACACCCTGGACAGGGTGCCAATCCATCGCAGAGCACAGACACACACACATACATACACTCACTCATTCACACACTACGGGCAATTTGGGAACACCAATTAGCCCAACCTACATGTCTTTGGACTGTGGGAGGAAACCGGAGAACCCGGAGGAAACCCACCGAGCACGGGGAGAAGATGCAAACTCCATGCACACAGAGACGGGAATCGAGCCTGGCCGGGGATCGAACCCGGACCCTGGCGGTGCAAGGCGACAGTGCTAACCACTACACCCGAATGTCATCATCTTTACCATAAAATGTAAAACCAAATGTACATAACAAATTGAGTTTATTTCAAATTTGATGCCTGCTACAGGTCTCTAAAGTGGGATGGGTGCATGTTCACCATGGTGTAGCATCTCCTCTTCTTTTCAAAACAGTTTGAAGACGTCTGGGCATTAAGGTTAAGCGTTTCTATAGTGTTGGTGTTGGAATTTGGTCCCATTCTTGCCTGATATAGGTTTATAGCGGGTGAAAAGTTTGTCGTTGTTTTTGACCTGTTCTTTGTTTAATGATGCGCCAAATGGTCTCTGTTCAGTAGGTGAAAGATCTGGAGTGCAGACAGGCCAATTCAGCACCTGGACTCTTCTACTATGAAGCCATGCTGTTGTAATAGCTGCAGTATGTGGTTTTGCATTGTCCTGCTAACATACACAAATGTCTACAAATCTTTATATACCTTTCAGCATTCACAGTGCCTTCCAAAACACCCAAGCTGCCCGTACAGTGTGCACTTCTGCCCCCCATACCATCAGAGCTGCTGGCTTTTAAACCGAATGCTGATAACACTCTGGAAGGACTCCCTCCTCTTTAGGCCAAAAGACACAGCGCCCATGATTTTCAATTTGGACTCATCTGACCCTAGAACACTTTTCCACTTTTATACTGTGCATTTTAAATGAGCCTTGGCTCACAGAGCATGATGGTGCTTCTGGACCATGTTCACATATGGTTTCCTTTTTTAATGGTTTCCTATAATAGAGCTATACTTTAGGTGGTATCCTCAGATGGCACTGCGGATTATGTTTAACGGCAGTGGTTCCTGGAAGTATTCCTGGGCCCATTTAATCATGCTGATGAGAGATGCAGTGTCGTCTGAAGGCCCGAAGACCACGGGCATCCAACAAACGTCTTCGTCCTTGTCCCTTACACACAGATTTCTCCAGTTTCTCTGAATCTTTTGATGATGTTATGCACTGTAGAAAGTCTTTGACATTAAGGAACGTTGTTGTTTAAGTATGTCACAATCTTTTTATGCACTCTTTCACATATTAGAGAGACTCTGTCCATCTTTACTTCTGAGAGATTCTGCCTCTCTAAGACATCCCTTTCATAGCTAATGATGTTACAGATGTGATGCTAGATGTTTTCCCGGCTCAATCTTTTGTTTTGCTTTTACAGCCCTTTGTTGCCCCGTCCCAACTTTTTGGAGACCTGTAGCAGGAATCAACTTTTAAATGAGGTTGTTTAGTGGATAAATCTGTAAAATGTCATTGTTTAATATTTTTTTTATGTTCTCTATGTTTTATTCTGAATAAAATATTGGCTGTGTGTGATTTTATTAAAAGTTTTCATTTTATTAAAATTAAAAAAATGGCCCAACTTTTTCAGAATTCAGGCATCATCAGGAGTGACAGTACACCCTGTCATTTAACTCATAGAATATAATATTATACCATGATGGAGTATATTGAGGCTTGTAACATTCTGTAAGTAATTATATTTATAACCACGTAAAGCCACTCAGATACTCAGGTGAAAGTGAAAGTGAAAGGAACGGCGACGCCTCCTCCCTCATTCATTTTTTTCTGTGGTTTGTACATCATTTGTTTTTATAACAGATTCCCTGTGTATCGAGTAACTGGGCTGAAATGATCTTCAAAATGAATCAAGGTTAGTGTTCTTGATTAAATGATATTAGATATTATGTAATATTTCTCTGTGGATGACTTGACAAACTGCAGCATAGTTTATAAGGAAAGACATTGAAATAAATAAATAAATAAATAAATAACCTGGGGGGGGGGGGGGGGGGGGGGACGGGACACACCCTTTATTCCCATGTATGCTTTTTATAATAGTTTTATTAATTGTATTTCTGAAATATAGGTCATGTAGCATCTGTAGGGTTTCAGTTCTGGGTCAGATGTGAATGGAACCTTTAAGGATTCGGGTAGTTTTATTAAACTGGGTTGATATTTATAGCATACACTTTATCAGCTACTCGTCCAGCGTTCAGCATGATTTAGTGAATCTTACCAATTCTGCTTATCATGTGGCCACTAATAATAATACAATACCTTGTATTTCACAATTATGAGCAAGGTAACTAAAGATCTGGGAAAATGTTTAAACTTAAAAATACATGACCAGGACAACAGTTCTTCATCAAGAAACAAGAATTTATTTGACTAAACTACGATACATGAAACTACACTATTAAAACACACACATGCACACACACACATACACACAAACCAGTTCAAAGGATGAAGTTTTTTTTGACTATTACTGTTTACTAGACCTGAGAAAGTCACAAGAGCAGAGCTTTGGGTTTAATCTCACGGTTTCGTTATGAAGCGAGCCCCAGTTTCAGCAAGCTATGAAGCTTTGTTTTGTTTCACGGTGTTGCTGATTGGCTGGTGCTCTGGTGCTGTGATGACGTCTCTCGGGGAAGCCATTCGCTGATGCGTTCTGGCACGTAGTTTCTTGAAGATGTCGAGAGCGGATGAGCAGTTTGCGGACGAGTGACGAGAGAGCTAGTTGACGTTCAGCCGTTGGATGACGGGCTCGGACCCTGGGGCTTTAACCCTTTGTTGTTGGTCCAATTAGATGTGGTTGTGGGCTTAGGCCCGGCTCACGTGGTTCCCCCTGTTGTGCATATATTAGGCCGGGTTCATGCTACTCTATTCATGCTACTAACATTTCGTGTACGTAAGCGTTCTTTGAATAAGACAAGCTTTCGGTCGATACCACACATCCCATATCTTGCACACTCATTCATGCCTTTATCTAGTTAAAAAGGGTTTATAAATGCTGATTACACCTTTTAAGTTATGCAGAATAATCAGACATACATATGGACATCAAATATGCTGAGTAAATATATATAGATATAAGTTTTGCCCTACTGGCACGCTTTAAAGATGATCTGGAATAGTGTCTCTGCCATCCGTTTGTTCACGGAAAGGTCTGTTTCTGGAGAGTATCACTGAGCTAAGTTAGGGACGGTACTTTCCCCAGTCAAAGGCATAAAACTGTCTCATTTGTTTACCAGATTGTCAATTTATATCATTCTGGGGCTTGTTCATCCCTACACATCTTTAACTGATAATGTATTTATTGCATACATTATACTAAAATTTTGTTTATTTCATTATTTTAGTTTTTTTTATTTAGTTTATTTGATATTAAATTAATAAAAGTCTCATTTCTCTGAACAACAAAGTATGAACTCTTTAACCCATAGAAGTCATCACTGGGTACATTACTCACCATTTTAAAGGCAAAAATGTCCTTTTACTATCATTCTGCTTACTGAATATTGAAAAGTTTATTCATTAAATAAATTAATATCTGAGTATTCAACTGGGGATTAAAAAAAATTAATCAGGTAAAAGCACCATCACTAATGTACTTTAATATTAAACATACCGCAGGTCTGTTTCTTATGAGATAAAAGTGTAATTTATTAACTTTTTAAATTTCATAACATTTATCATCATCTCTCTCTCTCTCTCTCTCAGAGGGTAAGTCTGTTGTTCTCGTGGCGCTCCACCACACTTCCGATCCAGATGGCATGGCTCTAGATAGCAGCCGCTGTGTAGACAATGGGAGAGTGTTTGCTGTAGATTGTCTTTTCCATGAACATCGTGGGCTGCTGAGATGCCCGCGCAATGACGACGCAATCAGAGCCGTGAAGGAGCACCTGAAGATACCTGAGGTAGAGCATGCCGAAATCATTCGACATGATTAGGGGAAGATAGCCTTTTAGTTACAGTAGCTTGAGCTTAATGGTCAAAAGAAAGAAAGTGCCGTTAAAGCAGATAATGAATTATGGAGAATGTGCTGGATGAACGAGTGTCACTTTAGGTACAGATTCACAAACAGCTCAATTAAAGAGTGAACTGAAACATGCACAAAGTGCATGCGTAAGTGCAATACCATGTTTTACCAAAAATTAAGCACATAACATTTTGGGGGCGCTGTTTCAACAGCACAGAATATTTTATTTAAAAAAATAAAATAAAATAAATCAATAAAAAAACAGTTAAACTAAGTTTAACATTAACATTTGTTTTTATCAAAATGAGAAAATAAATCTTTCCACAGAGAATCATTAATATGAGTCACATTATTTCTTCTTCCTTTTCTTCATCTTTTTTTTTTTTTGGCAGGTGGACAGCAGCTCCAGAGGGAAGTCATCTACTGGCAGTGGTGATGTGGATGATGGTTTAGATGAACCTGTGGCTTCAAAAAATAACACATTTTATGTCATGGTCCTTGGGAACACCATGGATTCCCACAAGACATTTCTGCGTGATCTCACAACCTCAACAAAACTTTGTGAAGTGTCTTCATTGAAGGACAGCGAGGTCATCATTGCGTTTTTCCGAATTGCATCTCATCCTGGTTCTGATATTTCAGCTGCAGTGGAGATTCTTCGTAAGTACAAACAGATCTATTTTACTGTAAAGAGATTTTCATCTTAACTTACTTACAGTAATTCATCTTAATTTTCTTAATTATTAAATATAATTCTCACAACGACAAACAAAATACCAAACAAACAAATGCCTCCAAATTAGCTCAACATCAACTTTTATACTTTTAATAGTTTTATGAATCACAGTTCTGAAATGTAGATTGCGTAGCAAATTCAACTGATTATGGAAAAACATGTTTTGTTTAGTTTATTTAATTTCACATGATAAAATCTCTCTTTTTTTGAAACAATTAAGAAACTTTAACTCTTAAACGTCCAGGAGTCATCCCATAAACACACACGTCCTTTTAATCATATTCTGCTTAATAGTAGTTAATTAAATATTCAGAAGAATACCCGGTTATTTAAATGTGATTTTAAGAGATAAAATCAGGTATAAGCATCGGAATTATTGTACTTTAGTATTCAACGCACCTCTGATCTGTTTCTGATGGGTAAAAAGTGCCATTTATTAACTCAATGTCATCTCTCATGAAATACCTCTTAATCTTTTAATCTCCAAATAAGTGAAGGAATGTTGCACATTTTACTTTCTACCATTCTTATTTCAGGAGTAATGAGTTACAGGTCGAACAAGTCCACCAACTTTCAGCCAGATTTCCTTAAAACGCTCAGACTGCGCTGTGGTTTTAACTGGTCTATTCCTCAATCCATTGCTTCTGACATCATATAATATTAACATCTCTGTAACGTCAATAACTCACACAGACATTTGTTAAGGTGACACATGTTGTACATTTCCTTCACAAACCCATTCTCTCATTCACGGGTACAGCAGAGTATGACCCATGAGAAAGAACAGCGCCAACTACTGGTAGGGTAACCCATAACACCACACCTCACCGAGTCATAATGTGACTCCTTTGTAATAGCTAGGAAAATATCAACTTTTTGCTTTGGGTTTCATTTGAGAGATTACATGAACTTGAATGAATAAAAGACAGGACAAAGCAGAGAATCAGAAATAATGAGATAAAATAAACGGTGTAAATGTAGGTAAGGATTCATAAGCAGCATATTTAAGGCTTTTACAAAGGGAAGACAATTTGGCCTCCTTCTCCTCTGATATCACATCAGTGTACGGAAGAAGTGCAATACTGAGTTTCCCCACACATTAATACACACAGAATATTTAATTTAACAGATGTGCAGTTTAAAAAAAAACAGGCAAAACTCGGCTTCCAGTGGTCTCTGGGGGAAAAAAGTAAAGTTAGCATTAATAAATGATTGTAAGCAACCTTAAAAAAAAAAAACTTTTTTCTACTGGTCAGAAACTACACTGGTGTAAAACCAATCCAGTGTGTGTGTGTGTTTATGAAAAGTAACTATCTCCAAAGAGAATCATTCATGAGTCATATTCTTCCTTTTTTTCTTTTTAAAATGTATTTATTTATTTATTTATTTATTTGCAGGTGGACAGCAGCTCTTCCAGACGGAAACCACCTGGTGTTGTGGATGATGATTCAGCTGAGCCTGTGGGTGGTGTTGTGGTTTGTGTTGTGGGTCAAGTTAAAATATTTCATGTCATGGTCTTTGGAAAAACCATGGATTCCCACAAGACTTTTCTGAAAGATCTCACAATCTCACCAAAACCTCTGGACGTGTCTTTTAAGGATAGTGAGGCCATCATTGCTTTTGTCTCAGTTGCATCTCGAGCTGATCGTGACATTGCAGCTGCACTGGAGGAGATTCCTGGTAAGTACAAACAGCTCTGTTTTACTCCAACATAAATAGTAAAATAACTGAAATAAAGTCTTGAAATTATCTCCAAATCAGCTTTACATTTACTTTCAATTGTTTTATTCATTACAGTTCTGAAATGTAGATCATGTAGCATCTTAATTATAAATAATGTAACAAAATCTAAATAATGAAGTTTTAACCCTTAAACTCCCAGGAGTCATCAGTGGGTCGTGTACGTTCCTCACTCTCATAAACACACACCTGTCCTATTAATCGTCTTCTGTTTAATGAACATTTAATAGTAGTTAATTATTCAGGAGAAAATCTGTGAATATTTAACTGGGTATTTAAGAGATAAACTCAGTTATCAGCACTGATGTACTTTAGTATTCAACAAACCTCTGATCTGTTTCTGCAATCAGAGCCGTGAAGAAGCACCTGAAGATACCTGAGGTAGAGTTCTGAGTTTAATGGCCAAGGGTAAGAATGTGCACTTAAAGCAGGCTGAATAATGAGCTGGCATAAAAAACTTTCGGCACAGATTCACAAACAGCTTAATTTAAAAAGTGTTAAGTTGGCCAAAAAATTTAACAAACACAATGTTCACACTCTTACTCAAAAGTTGGTCAGGTGCCTAAAACTGCTTACCATAAACATTCATACTCTGATCAGCCATAACATTAACACCACCTCCAGGTGAACTGAACAACACGGATCACCAAATATACACCAGTAAACTGAGACTCACCCATGCAGCGGAGACTAAAGACCATTCTGTCTGCTCCAGTCATTGTGGAGTCACGCCCCAAGAGACCAGAGCTGGCACAAGGGGAACCCAAAACTAGTGGGTTTAATGTTAAAAGGTTTATATTCATGGGTAATCAGTGTTTAAATCCATCAACATTATTGATTGATTTAGGAAATAACAGAGTGCCATGCTAAAGAGTAAAGAGGTTATAACTCATGCTATAGGTTGCCATCTAGAGGTACAGGTATGTAGGATGTACTGGTTAAAACAATCAGGAAATCAGAAACATGATCACTACCAGAAAGATGTGATGCCAAACACAGAAAGACTTAGTTTCTGCCTGATCGTACACTTTGTGCTTGTACGCGTGTACTTTGATTTTGGAATTGATGTCATACCCTGTAACAGTCAGTGGAGCCTCGACAACACGCAACCATCCAGTGTACACACTAGCAGCTCGTTATGGGTGTTTTAAAAATAATTTTAAAATATAGTTGCAAGCAACGATGACGGGCCCAAGCACCCAATATGGGTGTATGTATGTGTGCATGTGTGTGATGTATGAGTGTGTTTGTGTGTGTGCATGCAGCATGCCTGCGTGTGTGTGTGTGTGTGTGTGTGTGTGTGTGTGTGTGTGTGCGCATTAGTGTGTAAGAGTTAGTGTGTGTGAGAGTGAGGGAGAGAGGTGTGTGACGTGTAGATGTGTTAGTGTGTGAGATGTGTTTGTGTGTACAATAGGCCGCAGGTGCTGGAAGAAAAGCCTCACACTATGATGTTCCTGAATGTGATGTCACTGAACGTGATGTCACAGAAGGTGTCACTGAATATAATGTCACTCAATATAATGCCACACAGAAAGTTATCAATCATTTTTCGGCGTACGTTTAAGACATTAGCACGGCTGACCCGTTTGAGATATCGAAAATCCCTCTGCAATTTTGCGTCCTCAATGTCTTTAGATCGCTTTGGCCCAGTTTGGTAGCGATTGTATAATTTCCCTAGGAGGAGTATATCAAAATCCATCGGGTGCATTTTTGCGAACGACCCAAAATAACCGGCCTCCTGTTGAGTTTAGCCCAGGACATGCAGTGTGCATGTTGTTCAGCTCGATGAGATCTAAATGTGTACCGAGTTTCGTGTGCCTACGTGAAAGTGTGTATGAGCTAGACGGCAAAATCCTGTGTGGGGGCCCCTGGGGGCCCTGGGCCACGAGACTCTCAGGCATCCTGATGGCAGCAGATTCCAACCTGTCTGCCAAGTTTCATGAGTTTTTGAGCATGTTAAGACCCCCGAAAAGTCCAAAAGGGTGGGAAAAAAAAATCCTTAGGAAAACAAGAGGGCCCTTCACACACTATGACGACATAGGGCTGATGTCATAGTGCTTGGGCCCTAATAAGATGTTTCTGTAAAAAGTCTTCACACTAGACCTTACAATCGAAATGGTTCTGTCCATGAAAACACACTGTATGAACCTAAACTTTGCCTTTTTTGCTTTAAAACAAGACCAGTCCTGAGGTATTTAATACCAGTACAGTCTGGACATTATTTGCTCTGTATGATCTTACCACTGCTCCTCCTCTCATCATGGGGCTCAGTGATTCCTGCCCCAGTGGAGTGCACTACTGTAGGTGCTATAATAACTCTAACTGGAGGTTTACTGCATAATTAAAACAATTATTGATTTCTTTTACAACATTATGCTGTTTATTCATTTCAATTCATCATTAATGCTTTGGAAACATGTTCTGTTATTTCTGAACATTTAAAAAATATCAGCTAAAATGTTTGTATAAACTGAAAAAAAGGATGTATGATGAAAGTATGTGATCTTGCCAGTGTGCTACAGTATGTAACTGAAACTTCCTAAATAAGGACTCCCGGTCCAGGTTTGCCCTCTCACAGCTCTCAATACACCTGAGCCAGGTATTAACTGTCCTTGATCGCTTGATCGAACAGAAAACACAAAGGCTGCACTGACAACTTCTGATCAGAAATAAAACTGTTTTAAAATGATCACTTTACTGTATTTTCATAAAAAATAAATATTTCCACTGTGAGTAATTTGACTGTTTTTTTTTTTGTTTGTTTTTTTGCAGGTGAAAGATGAACCCAAGAAGGTGAAACCACGTTGTGTTATGTAATGATTTTATTTATGATTGAATCAAAGTTGAGAATGCATGAGGTTTCAACATAGAGCTTGTATCAGATGTATATCTATAATATAATTATTTACAGTATAATATATTAATTATTTGGTCTTTGGATAAATATATCTTTGTGTTCAAGTTTTAATTAGAATGCACACAAACCCCAGAATGCTAAATCTTCATCCAAAAGGGGCAGTGCTCACCTAATCAGCAAACAGGATGTACTAGTCTAAGACTATGTTAAAAAATCAGGAAATCAGACACAAGATCAGAGATACTGAGACATAGAAAGGGTTAGTAATGACAAGCAAAGGTGGACTTTGATTTTGGAATTGATGTGAGATCCTGTAACAGTCAGTGGAGCCTCGACAACACACAGCCATCCTGAGTACAAATTAGCAGGTTTTAATTTTTTTTTTTTAATCGGATGTTTTTGAAAAGAAATGTTCACACTAGTGAAGTAGAAATGGTTCTGTCCATGAAAGACACACAGTCTGGACCTGCACTTTGTCTCTTTTTTTGCGTTAAAATAAGACCAATGCCACCCTGAGACATTTAATCCTACCACAGTCTGGACATTATTTGTGCTGTCTGTACTTTTCTCTGCTCCTCCTCTGATCATGGGGCTCAGTGATTTCTGCCCCAGTGGATTGAACTGGTTGCTATGGTAACTCTAACTGGGACATCAAATTCAATGCATAATTATAACAATTACTGATTTATTTTAAACAGGACATCATACTGTTTATTCATTTACTGCTGTGGAAACATGTTACTTTAGGAAACTGTTACTAACCCTAACCCTAACCCTTAGTTCGGTCATTCCTTAACTCTTTTAAATATCACTTATAAATGTTTGTATAAAGCGAAAAATGAAAAAGGTGAGACAGGATGATATTTAACAGAAACTTCCTGAAGCTTTTTCCCTTCTTTTTGGCAGGTGGGTTGGTTTCCTTCAGTTTCTTCAAATCATCGCGATTGGATTCCTGCATGTCTAAAATAAATAAATAAACCTAGTGCGACAATAATTTCATTTTTGATTAAAAACAAAGTTGAGAATACATGATGTTTCATCTTAGCGTTTGTATCAGATGTACAGTATAGTTACAATAAAATGATTTATAGTATTAACCATAGTAACTGTGTTAGAGTGCAAAAACATTATAGTCTTCATCCCGATGAAAGAACAAAGTTTTTACCTCGTCTTCTAACTTCACACTGGACTGAAATTTTCTTTCATTTGATTTTTGCTCAGTCTATAAATGTCAACGTGTGTGTGTGTGTGTGTCCTGTTTGTTTTTTCCCTCCACACAGACGTGAATTCAGTTCTAATCATTTTATTGGATAAAAGCACAAATGACAGTAAGATGTAAAAATAATCCTTTTCGGATGAATCCTGAGTTCTGTGTTAGGACTGGTTACACATTCATTCAGTGTCATCTATGATTAGATAGATCTGTACTGTGTGTACAATGCGAGCCAACCCTAGAACATGAATCTGGGATTTAAACCTGGTTTCTGTAGCACAGTTTAGTGACATTTACATTATATACTGTAGATTCCCAACATGTACTGGTGTAGAGACACTTTCAGCTGCACTGATGTGGGTCTCAGCTACAGAAAAATCACAGTGCGAGTTAAAACTACTGAGACCCTGAAGGGACATGAGAGGAGAAAAAATACAAAAGAGACGGAGAGGAGGATCAATATGTGAGCCAGTCCTACAGCGTGCCAGTGAGATGTGAAACGACTCTTCCTGTTATTTATTTAATTATTAATCTGTTTGTTTATACATTTCTTTTTCATTATAAACGGTATAAAGAATCCGATCTCATCTCTGATTGGTTAGATCGTCCGTATGAATTTCACTGTAAAATAACGGAGGCAGAGACTCCAGTATTAACTGATATAGTTTACAGAGCATCTACTGTGTTATATTTTAACAGTATTGTACTGTATATGAGATGAGAGTGCATGTCTATTATACGCAGATATTCTGTCAGTGTCTCTCATGCTGTCATGGGTCTAGCTGGGGGTGCTGGCTAGACCCGGCTGATGTTGTTGCTGTGGGCATTTGGGTGGTAGGCATGAAGGCAGAGGGGTGGTTAAACAGAAAGAGTCTTTATTTAAACAAACTCAAAAACAGACAAACGAACAAAGAAACAACAAACTCAAACTAAAACTAGGGCTCAGGAAAAACACAGGGAGCCAGGAACTGACACAGGGAGCCGACAGAGAACTGGGGATGAGGAAACATGGAGCTGAAGCTAACTAAGACACATAGGGGAACTAGAGACTGGAGAGACAGGACTGGGAGCACAGAGACTGGAGAGACAGGACTGGGAGCACAGAGACTGGAGAGACAGGACTGGGAGCGGACAGACAGGACAGACAGGACAGACTGGAGAGACAGGACAAGAGATGGAACAGGCTGGGTTAGTGGTTAGTTGGGTTAGTAGCTACATGGAATGCTGGGGACACTGGATGCTGACCTAACCAGGTTAGTATCTAATGGAGTTAGTGGCTAACCGGGTTAGTACTGACCTAATAGGGGGAACTGAACACAAAAGGAAAAGCACACATGAGGCTACTCCAAACTAGAGGCTAACCTACTAGCGACCAGAACCACTAGCAGTCAATCCCCCTAGAGGCTAGCCTACAGGAGGCTAACCCTACTAAGGGCTAACCCTACTAGCAATCAAGGCCTAGTAGCGGCTAGACCCTCATGTGGCTACACAAAACTTAGACAAAGAACTAGACTGGAAGACAAACACTGGGAAGACAGAACAGTACTTACACAGTACACAGGAGGAGACACAGTCTAACTAAACATGAAACAGGACAACTCCATGAATCCATCAACACAAGGAACAAAAGGAAAACAGACAGTAGAGCCCTCTAGGAAAACAGGTTACAAAACAAACCAAAATATAAACTTAAAGAAACAAGAACCAAACAAAAGAAATGCCCACATGACAGTAGTTACAAATACAAACATAACAAACCAAACAAACCTACAGACAAACAAACAATGCTCGACCCAGTTTCCCAGAACAGACTGCTATTTATAGAAGCTTTAATGAGGCACCTCAGTCCAGGTGAGCACTCATCACCTGACTGAGGTGCCTTCTGGGAAACTGAGTCAACCAACAAGAACTACACAAGACAGACAGACATGAACAGTGACCTCTAGTGGAGGTTCCTAACACATGCACGCAGTAGAAATGTATAACACTGTAATCCTTGCATGTATTAGTCATGACTTCACTAGAAAGTTGCCCTCAATGTACCGTCACTACTCGACCCCCAGGGCCAATGCAGCAGTCTGGGTACATCCAGTCTAGAGCTCATGATGTTTATGGTTATCCCAGTGGTGTCACCTTTTAATCTGTTAATCTCATGAAAGCTCCCAATCCAGGAGAGATTACAACACTGATAAATCACACTGCTCAGATTGTTAAAGTGATCTCAGTGTATTTAAATCCATACAGAACTGTGTAAAGTACTTTGTGTGTCATGTTACACTGCATGTAAAACTCTCTTGTGTATCTTCAAGCGTTAAAAGGTCTGTTGCATGTAAATAAATAAAAACACTGCTGCATGTAATGTGTTATCTTTTTAATAAGACATATAATTGATTATAACTGATCTGTAAAAAAAAACAAAAAAAACTTTCTACTAGTTCTCTCCACCAAATATGTAATGTGTTTGTTGGAGTGTCAATTTAATACTCATCAAGTTGAAGATGCAAACAATCCATGAGTTTATACTAAGCAACACTGTGAGGCTTAAATATTGGAGTGTAATAAGGTGCCTGGGTCAAATGGGTTTCTAGTTTCACTCATAGATATGCAACTTAGAGCACACTACAAAGTGCACACTACTCCTGACTAGTGTTGCTTTCTGCTTGTTTTAAAATAAAAGTTTTATTATGGTTGTCACAAGTATAATGGAGGTAAACAACTACAAGTGCAGGTCAGCGTTGGTTTATTTATTAATAACAGACGATTCAAAATGTGAGGCTTAATCCAGGTCAGAAACATACAAGAGTCAGGCGAAGCGAAACCAGAACGTCAAGGGCAAAACAAATAACCAGAGTTAAAAAATTTTTTTAAAAAAAGGCAAAATATCACAGACAAAACAAGGACTCAGTAACATCAGACTAGAGCTGAAATCCTCCACACTGAACTACAGATCAGGGTCTTTTTAATAAGGTGCTTCTGACTGAACACAGGTGCTGCAGGTTAGTAATCAGGAGATCCTGAACCGAGAGAGAGAAGTGTTGTTGGGAGTTGTAGTCCTTGTCCTCCTTGTTTGTGGTCTGCATGGCAGTCTGGGAAATTGAGTTTCTTGTTTATGACACAGTGAATGTGTGACAATCATAAGCAACAGAATAAAGACTGCGTTTTGTTTCCTTCACCCGTTTCTTCCTTGTAACGTTTTTATTATTATTTTAACAAAAATAAAATTGGACGTCTTGCCCTCTGGATCTTGAATATTTTTGGGAACAGGTTCATTATTTATAACGTATATTTCATTCAAAATTATATCTTCATCTTATATTCATATCTCTGTTACGGTTACGGGTATAGTGAGAACTCCATAATACCACATTTTTAGTGTTACACTAGACTCCTCTTCTTGAAGAGTTCAAGAGAAGCAAATTGGGACAAAGTGGGTGGAGTTAGGAAACGTACAGCACACTGATTGGACAACTGCAATCACCCAGAGTCGTTATTGAAGAGTAATGCCATAAAGAAAAGAAACAAAAGCAGTACAAGCATATGGAATTAGATTTGTTTCAATAAAAAAAATTATAAAAAGGGAGATTTTTTTTTCTTCTTTTTGTTTTTTTTTGCAGGTCTTACAGTCCTGCTCCCTCATTGTCCGGCTATTTTAAAATTGTTTTAGATTCTCTGAACAAGCGAGAGCTGCATTTCTATTATTATTATTAGTAGTAGTAGTATTGTTGTTGTTGTTGTATTAAAAAAGCAAGGTTTAGAAAAAAAACATTATTTTTATTGCATTGAGACTACAGTAACGTATATTATCAATTATCTGATACCTCATTTGATCTCATCAGGAGTCATGCTTGTTTTTTTCTTTTCTTATCTTTTTTTTTTTTGTTGACGGCACCATTCCATGACATTGTCATCTCTAAAATTCCTTTTTTTTTTAACTTTATTTGCTAAATAAATTAAATTTACAGAGGTCCTCAATAACAAGCTAACGTTATCAATAATGTTAATCAATTTATTAGTTAAGCACAAATGCTAAAGTTACTTTACAAAAAAAAAAATAATATTTATTAAAGTCATACTGTCGTCATGTCATGAGCTGAGATTGGTTATTCATACCTGAATAACTGCCACAACTTAGAGCACTTACTTATAATAGGACACTGTTCGGAACAGTAGCATGTGTTTCGGTATTTGGGTGGTAGACGTGACATGGCCTTCCTGTGGTTCAGAGTGTGAAACACAGATAAATAATGTGTGTATGTGTATATTCACATAAATTAGCATGTTCTGAACACTTAAAAAAGGGTTTATTGGCATATTAATAAAATATCTATTTGCTAATAAACTTTTTAAATGGTTTAGAACATGCTGATTTATGTGAACATACTGAATGACAATGTTGTTCATCACTCACTTTTTTACAATTTTGTATCAAACATGAAAAAGCTCATACTGTATGTCGTAACTATCCCAATCACATTAAACTTAAACTTAAATAAAAGTAAAAAAAATAAAAATATGCAATGATAACACAGATGTCTATTCATGGGTTTGCTCTTTTCAAAGTCCAAGTGTAGTATTTTGAGTGAGTTTTAATCAACAACATTTTGTATTAGAAATTAATATCCTATGGTGTGACACTGTATTTTGATATTTAAACAGAGATTTTTTAACACCATTGTGGGGTTCATTAACTACAGGCCAGAGATTTAGAAAGTGATATCGCAGCACCATCACTGATCCACCCCATGCTTCACTCTGGGCATGCAACAGTCTGGATAGTACGCTTCTTTGGGCTTCTTAACAGCGTAACTGTGGGAAAGACAGTGAAGGTGCTGTCTTTTATGCTGCTGGCATCATTGAAACCGACATTTGGCATGAGTGAGAAAAGGTTTGGCAATAGCAGCCCGGCCGTGTACATCAACCCTGTGGAGCTCCAGACGAACGATTTTGGTGGAAACAGGAGAGTTGAGGTGCACATTTAATTCTGCAGTGAGTTGGGCAGCTGTGGTTTTATGTTTTTTGGATACAACGCGGGTTCGCACCCGGACATCCCTTTCAGACGGCTTCCTCTTGTGTCCACAGTTACTCTTGTTGGATGCTTCTTCTTCTGACGTTACCCTGGATACCGCGGCTCTTGATACATCACAAACACTTGATGTCTCGGTCACAGATGCCCCAGCGAGATGCGCACCAACAATTTGTCCTCTTTTGAACTCTGTTATGTCCCCCATAATGTTGTGTGTATTGCAATATTTTAAGCAGAACTGTGCTATTACTCTGCTAATTAAACCTTCACACTCTGCTCTTACTGGTGAATGTGCAATCAATGAGGATTGGCCACCAGGCTGGTCAGATTTAGCCATGAAACCTCCAACACTAACTTGGCCAGTGTTTCAGTTTCATTGTCCAACACCTAGAGTATATAAAGTGGGTTACTGAAAGTATTCAGACACCCTTACATTTTTCACTTTTTGTTACATTGCAGCTATTTGCTAAAATCATTTAAATTCATTTTTCTCCTTTGTACACACAGCACCCAATATTGACAGAAAAACACATTTTTGCAGATTTATTCAAAAAGAAAAACCATGTGACCGTATCACATGGTCCTAAGTATTCAGACCCTTTGCTCAGTATTTAGTAGAAGCACCCTTTTGATCTAAAACAGCTACTGTATGAGTCTTTTTGGGAAAGATGTAACAAGTTTTTCCACACCTGGATTTGGGGATCCTCTGCCATTCCTCCTTGCAGATCCTCTCCTGTTCTGTCAGGTTGGATGGTAAACGTTGGTGGACAGCCGTTTTCAGGTCTCTCCAGAGATGCTCAATTGGGTTTAAGTCGGGGCTCTGGCTGGGCCATTCAAGAACAGTCACGGAGTTATTGTGTAGCCACTCCTTCATTATTTTAGCTGTGTGCTTAGAGTCATTGTCTTGTTGGAAGGTCCAACATTGTCTTGTTGTCTTTGCCCCAGTCTGAGCACTTTGGAGAATGTTATCGTCCAGGATGTCCCTGTACTTCGCCGCATTCATCTTTCCCTCGATTGCGACGAGATGTCCTGTCCCTGCAGCTGAAAAACACCCCCACAGCATGATGCTGCCACCACCATGCTTCACTGTTGGGAATGTATTGGATAGGTGATGAGCAGTGCTTGGTTTTCTCCACACATACCACTTAGAATTAAGGCCTAAAAGTTCTATCTTGGTCTCATCAGACCAGAGAATCTCACCATCTTGGAGACTGAATGCGGGCTTTCATGTGTCTTGCACTGAGGAGAGGCTTCCGTCGGGCCGCTCTGCCATAAAGCTCCGACTACCAATTTACATGATTGTAAATTGCACTTTTTAATTGCACTGTTTAATTTGCACTTTTGGATGGTATGTAGCCAACAATCCAAAAGAGATAAAAGGGAGTAAAACAAAGAAAAGAAAACCAAATTAGACAGAAGAGCAGTGTTTACTTATAGCTTTACGCTCAGTGTTTGTTGAATATTTCTTCTTTCCGCCATTTTGTCCTCTGCTAATTCGTAAGCCTCTTAAAAGTCCTCCTCTATACTCTTAACAATTTTTACCTTAGGAGCTGTTTTTAGGGCTAAGATGTTTTGTGAATCATTTTTATCTTTACTAAGATTTAGTCTTAAATTTAAGGGGAAATTCTATGAAAATGTCATAATTCTAAGAATTTTCTTAGAATTTCATCACTAGGAGCAACATTTACGCTTAAGAAGCTTTGTGAATACGGGCTCTGAGTCTTGCCACAATTCGGTGTCTGAGCTCTTCAGGCAGTTCCTTTGACCTCATCATTCTCATTTGCTCTGACATGCACTGTAAGCTTACAGTATATAGACAGGTGTGTGGCTTTCCTAATCAAGTCCAATCAGTATAATCAAACACATCTGGACTCAAATGAAGGTGTAGAACCATCTCAAGGATGATCAGAAGAAATGGACAGCACCGGAGTTAAATATATGAGTGTCACTGCAAAGGGTCTGAATACTTAGGATCATGTGATATTCCAGTTTTTCTTTTTTTAATGAATCTGCAAAAATGTCAACAATTCTGTGTTTTTCTGTCAATATGGGGTGCTGTGTGTACATTAATGAGGGAAAAATGAACTTAATTTTCATGTAATGTGTTGTGTAATGTGATGTGTTTCAGTTTTCATTTTATTCAAAGAAAAAAAAACTTCCCAGGTTGTATCATCAGGAGTGAAGCACCCCTGTCATTTTATTCATGAAATAAAATACAATATAATATTATATCTTTATAGAGGGTATGGAGGTACTTAATCTTCTGTAAGCGGCTATATTTATAACCACTTAAAGTCAGTCAGACACTCAGCAGGGTTTTTCCTCTTGAAACCAGAAACTCAGTCTGATCTCTGAAAGTGAAAGTCAAAGGAACAGAGACGCCTCCTCCCTCCCTCCCTCATTCCTCCTCTCTGTGGTTTGTACATCATTTTGAACAGATTCCCTGTGCATCGAGTAACTGGACTGAAAGTGACCTTCAAAATGTGTCAAGGTTTGTGTTCTTGATTAAACATTAATGTGTATTATGTGATATTGTGATGATCCTGTTTATCCATTTGCTCTGAGGATGACTCGACAAAACGCAGCATTTGTCTTGGCTTAGCCAGATATACATTTAGCTTGATTTGTGCATCCTTGCCCATTTGCTGTTAACAAAAATAATTAACATTTACAAATAAATAGCATTTACATTATGATGTATGAAATATAATTTAAAACATAAACTCATTTTTTCCAGCTCCAATCAAGAAAAGATTTCATGTCATGGTCCTTGGGAAAACCATGAATTCCCACAAGACCTTTCTGGATGATCTCACATCCTCACCAAATCTTTCTGAAGTGTCGTCATTGGAAGACAATGATGTCATCATTGTTTTTGTCCCGATTGCGTCTCGATCTGGAACTGACATTTCAGCTGCAATGGAGAAGATTCCTGGTAAGTACAAACAGCTCTATTTTACTGTAAAGTGTTTATTATTTTAATTAAAGTATTTCATAATATTATTACTTATTATTCACAAAGAGCTGTTCTCGAAATGCGTCTTTGATAAGAATAGACAGTTAAATAAATAAATATATAAAAACCTTGGAACTCCATCCCTTATTGCCATATGCTTTTGTAATAGTTTTATTAATTACATTTCTGAAATGTAGGTCATGTAACATATTTAACTGATAATGTGTATACTGCATTAATTAAATTTAAAAAATAATTAATTAATCAAAGTTTTATTTCTCTCAACAATGAACTGTTAACACTTAAACTCCCAGAAGTCATCACTGGGTATGTCCCTCACTCTCATAAACACAAACCTGTCCTGTTATTCACATTCTGCTTACTGAATATTTAATAGTAGTGAGTTAAATGTTCAGATGAATATCAGAGTATTTAACTGAAAATTAAAAAAAAATAAATCAGGTATAAGTGTCACGAGCAACCGAAGGATAAACTGAAAAGCCTTAGCAGTTAGCCCGTGTAGCGTGGATGGTAAACCCAAACGCGGAAGCAGCACGAATAGGCAGGATAACCACGCGATTAGTCTAAGAACTCTCTTACGCAAAGAGCAAGGATCTACACAAATAAACCCGTGTTCTAGCAACACACACTCAATCAAAGAAGCAACCCGAATCGGTGAGTACTCACAGAATAGTCAGCGTAGCGTCAGCAAAGGCATGGGCGAACTCAATGACTGAGCAATGTGAAGCGCCATTTTGTCTCCTTTTATGCTTCCTGGAAACCCGACCGAAGAACAGGCGAAGAACAGGCGCGGGGTCTGCCAGGGGGGCATCTTTCTCGTGCTGTCGGGAGAGGGCGTCAGCCTTGGTGTTCCTTGGTGTTCTTCGACCCCGGGCGGTATGATAGGTGGAAATCATAATGTTCAAAGAACAGAGCCCACCGCGCCTGCCTTGGGTTTAGCTGTTTGAGGTTCCGGATGGTGATGAGATTCTGGTGGTCGGTCCAGACGATAAACGGCTCCCTGGCGCCCTGGAGCCAGTGTCGCCATTCCTCCAATGCCCACTTTATGGCCAGCAGCTCGCGGTCCCCTACCCCGTATCGCTGCTGAGTGGGGTCAAATTTTTTGGAGAAGAAACTACAAGGGTGTAGCTTCTGGTCTGGACCTCGTTGGGAGAGAACAGCCCCGGCGCCCACATCCGAAGCGTCCACCTCCACAACGAACGGTTTGTTTGCATCTGGATGGAGAAGAATCGGGCGCGGTGGTGAATCGACGGCAGAGCTCGTGGAAGGCGGAGATGGTGGTAGAGTTGAGTTGGAAGTGATGAGATGATGGCCGAGTCAGAGCGATTAATGGTGCTGCAACCGTACTATAGTCCCGGATAAAGCGAGACGATAGAAGTTCGCAAACCCGAGAAACCGTTGAAGTTGTCTGAGAGTCTTGGGTAGGGGCCAATGACGTACAACTTCTAGCTTCTGTGGGTCCATGGCCACACCCTGGGACGAGATGACAAAACCCAGGAACGTGGTGGAGCGCTCGCGAAAAGCGCACTTCTCCAACTTACAGTACAGCTGGTGAGCGAGCAGTCTCTTAAGAACCGCTCTGACGTGTTGAACATGTTCTTCAACGGAGCAAGAGTAGATAAGGATATCATCCAGGTAGACGAATACCCATCGGCCCAACGTGTCCCGGAGAACGTCATTGATGAAACGTTGAAAAGCTGCTGGTGCATTTCAGAGACCAAATGGAATGACTAAACTCTCGTAATGTCCAGTGGGGGTGATGAATGCCGTCTTCCACTCATCGCCCTCTCTGATACGCACCAAGTTGTAGGCGCTCCGGAGGTCCAACTTTGTAAAAATGGTGGCACCAGAGAGGGCGTCCAGGGCAGAGTTGGTAAGAGGCAATGGTGGCGGGCGAGGAGGAGGGTCGTATGGTGCCAGGTCGTAGGGGCGATGAGGAGGAAGGTGGGTGGCGCGTCTTTTGCAGAAGACTTCAGCCAGGTCCCGATAAGCCTCGGGGATGGCGTTGGTGTCGACATCAGGGTCCTCGGACTCCCTAGAGCACGTCCCAGCCGGTGCCCGCAGGCAGAGCTCGGCCCCCATTCGAGGATCCGGTTCTGAGACCATGAGATGAGAGGATCATGCTGCAGAAGCCAGGGATGTCCGAGGATGATGGGTGGAGAGGAGATGGAGGTGAGGTGAAATCGGACTGTTTCCTGGTGTTGGTCGATGATGAGGGTTATGGGTCGAGTCTGGGCAATGATGGGGCTGGAGGAGAGGGGCCGACCGTCGACAGATGTAATCCGAACTGGCTGGGATAACGCTTCAGTCTCCAACCCCAATCTTTTGGCATATGAAGAGTCAATAAAGTTTCCCGCGGCACCGGAGTCGATGAACGCAGAACTTTTGACTCGTTTGTGGCCAAATTGGAGGTGTACCTGAACCGTGAGACGAGAGATGCTGGGAGTGGTGGCGGAGAGATGGAGGGAGCCCGGTGAATTGCTTCCATGGTTCACCGGGCCTGGGCGTTTCCCGGGCGAAGAGGGCAGATGGATCTATGGTGCGCTCCTGACCTACAATAGGCACAAAGTCCCTCCCTGAAGGGTCGTTCTCGCTCAGCAGCGTTCAAGGAGGCGCGTCCTAATTGCATGGGTTCCCCGGCTCCAGTGTCAACCACGGCGGGAGGTGGAGATCCGGTGGGTTCCATAGCGGTGGTGGTGAAGGCTGGTGGTCGGGATGTGGTGTGTGAAAAAGATGGCATGATGGGCAGCAGGGTCCGGGGGGCTGGCCTCGGACGGGAGAGCAGGCGCTGGTCAATCCGGAGAGCGAGCTGAATCAGTCCCTCCAGTGTGGTCGGAAGCTCCCGTTCGGCGAGTTCATCTTTTATGCGTGAAGCCAGTCCCTCGTAGTAGGCCGTCCGGAGGGCGGCGTCTCCACAGGTGGTCTGCACGGTCGAGAGTACGGAAATCCGTGGTGTAGCGACTCACAGACGACCCTCCCTGCCGCAGATGGTACAATTTCATATCGGTCTCCACCTCAGCAGCAGAATGTTCAAATGTTAGCTTTAGTTGACGGGTGAATTCTCCATATGAATAAGTGTGACCGGGGATTTTGAAGTACCACCAGGAACACATGGAGCGGTTCTACATCTTTTGTAGTTTATTCAGTTGGTTCCAAAATAAATTATTTTAGTGCAAATTTCTTAAAGCATATAGAAAACAGTGTTGCTCAAAGCTTTCACTGTTACAGGTAAAAGAAAAAAAGAAAGAAACTAATAAGAAAAATAAATATTAGTCCATGACAGATCTAGAGAGCTGATAGCACAAGTCCAATTTTTCACAGCTCCATCTCACTGTTTAAAACAGCACACTCCCAAACATCAGCACACGCACGGCAAGAAACATACAGCCGTCATGAAAATAGAAAAATGGAAAATTCACATTACAGAAAACCACCATGAAAAGAAATATGTTACTATTTAGTACAATATGGCAGTGGGAACACTGTGCAAAATAAAAACATAATAAGTACACCTCATGGTATGTTACTCATTGGCACATTTCCTGTAGAAATAAAATGGAAAGAAACACTCACATAACCATGAATCTCTACTTTTCATCTCCTGTTCACTTTACAAAAGGTTGAAATCTTCCCCAGTGAAGTAATATACACACTGTGTAAACAATCACATATTGTGCAAGGCACATTAAAACATTAAACATTTGCACATTTAAGTGTATTCGTCTTTTAAGTTTTACATTTCAACAGGCCTACATCTCACATGACATTATACCATTGGACATCATTGCACATGGTATAAGTTAACAAATATAACCACTCTTGGAAATAAAACAAAAAAATATTCATCCAGGCTTGACACTCAACAAGAATATTTACAGGAAATATCATATTTACCGCCGGATGGCCTCCACTATGACGTGATTTTACCAAGAGCATGCAGCACCTCCTGCTCACTGCACGTCACACAAGATGTCTGACACAAGAACACACGTGCATTCTCCTACATGTGACACCCACAGCACCACCTTTTGGCCACTTCAGGGAACACACCAGAATTCACTGTTTCTCTTTATGGTATAAATCTTAAACAACAAAACCATAAAAAAGGAAATTTCTCCATGCAAAGGAAGAAATAAAATGTTTATTTACCACCCGGTTACATAAGCATTGCCTGAACCTGATCGGAGAACCGCTGTGGCCCACTCAAGCTGCCTGCCCGGATAGCAACGAGACGAGAAGTGCAACGCGGTCGGTCTGTGGAGTATCTGGTGGAATTGAACTCGAACACAAGATCCAATGCGGTGGGAAACGCTGCATTTCCCATCTGTGCCATCCCACTTATCCGGTAGAGCTATGAAAACATCAGAAGAGGAGGGGGGTGGCGCTGCAGCCGCTGCGACGGGTGTGGCAACAGCCGACTGAGCAGCCACCCCGCGGAGGGTCGCGTTCTCCTGCCGTAACTCCGCCACCTTGCAAGGCCGCGACGTCTTGGAGGTCCTTTTGGAGAGACGCAACTTCACCACGGAGCTTATTGATCAGTTCGGCATGTTGGTCAACCACATCACAGAGGCGAGCAAACTCCGCTGGGTTTACTGCTTTTGGCTCAGTCATTCTGTCACGAGCAACCGAAGGATAAACTGAAAAGCCTTAGCAGTTGGTCCGTGTAGCGTGGATGATAAACCCAAACGCGGAAGCAGCACGAATAGGCAGGATAACCACGCGATTAGTCTAAGAACTCTCTTACGCAAAGAGCAAGGATCTACACAAATAAACCCGCGTTCTAGCAACACACACTCAATCAAAGAAGCAACCCGAATCGGTGAGTACTCACAGAATAGTCGGCGTAGCGTCAGCAAAGGCATGGGCGAACTCAATGACTGAGCAATGTGGAGCGCCATTTTGTCTCCTTTTATGCTTCCTGGAAACCCGACCGTACTATTTCCGGGTCCTAGTGCCGGTCGTGTTACGAGTGTGCATGACAATAAGTATAATCACTAATGTTCTGTAATATTCAACATTTACATTTAGGCATTTGGCAGATGCTCTTATCCAGAGCAACTTACAAAAAGTGCTTTGAAGTTCATTTCACTGGATAGATACTTACACTGGGTTATTAGATTATTCATCACATCTCAGGTCTGTTTCTAATGAGCTAAGTGTAATTTATTAACTTTTTTCATTCATTCATTTATTCTCTCTCTCTCTCTCTCTCTCTCTCTCTCAGATGGTAAGCCTGTTGTTCTCGTGGCGCTCCACCACACTTTTGATCCAAATTATCTCCCTCCAGAGAGCAGATGCCTGGTAGACAATGAGAGAGTGTTTGCTGTAGATTGTCTCTTCCATGAAGGTCAGGGGCTGCTGAGATGCCCGCGCAATGACGACGCAATCAGAGCCGTGAAGAAACATCTGATTGGAGACGACATTGAGGTAGAGATCTGAATGTGCCTGCTTTGACATGATTAGGAGAAGACAGGCTTTTAGTTAGCCTGAGATCAATGATAAAGAGACAGAAAGTGCCGTTAAAGAATGAATTATGGAGAATGTGCTGATGAAACAGTGTAACTTTAGGCACAGTGTCACAAACAGCTCAAGTGTCAAGTTGGCTACGAATGAAACAAGCACAATGTACACACGCTAACTCAAAAGTTGGCCATTTGCTTAAAACTATTAACATAAATAAAACACTCCACAGTGGATTTAAGTATATTAATGTTTAATAAATCATGGCGTGTCCTGGTGGCAGCAGTGTCTAGTGCTCTAGTTTTGTAGGGGTAGAAAATAAAGGCATCACTCAAACACAGTGGAGTCAAGAATCTATCACATGTAAGTTATGCTACAGTGGTGTGAAAAAGTGTTTGCCCCCTTACTGATGTCTTATTTTTTTTGCATGTTTGTCACACTTTAATGTTTAAGATCATCAAACTAATTTAGTCAAAGATAACCCAAGTAAACACATCATGCAGTTTTTAAATGAAGGTTTTTATTATTAAGGGAAAACAAAATCCAAAACTACATACTGTAGCCCTGTGTGAAAAAGTTTTTGCCCCCTAAACCTAATACCTGGTTGGTCCACCCTTAGCAGCAACAACTGCAATCAAGCGTTTTCAATAAGCTTGCATGAGCTGCAGTGAGACTGTTCCAGCACTGTAAAGGAATTTTGGCCCACTCATCTTTGCAGACTTGTTGTAATTCACAGGATTTTTGAGTATGAACCTCCTTTGAGGTCATGCCACAGCATCCCAATTGGATTCAGGTCGGGACTTTGACTAGTAAACTCCAAAGTCTTCATTTTGTTTTCCTTCAGCCATTCAGAAGTGGACTTGCTGGTGTGCTCTGGATCATTGTCCTGCTGCAGACCCAAAGTTTGCTTCAGGTTGAGGTCACAAACAGATGGGCGCAAAACAGCCCCAGATCATATATTTTCTTTCTCGTTTTGGAATTTCTTTAAATCTCTGCATGATGTCTAGCTTTTGAGGATTTTTTGGTCTACTTCACTTTGTCAGACAGGTCCTATTTAAGTGATTTCTTGATTATGAACAGGTGTGGCACTAATCAGGGTGTGGCTAAAGAAATGGAACTCAGGTGTGATAAAGCAGAGTTAAGTTATGTTTTAACAGGGGGGCAAACACTTTTTCACACAGGGCTATGTACAGTAGTTTTGGATTTAGTTTTCCTTTAATAATAAAAAACCTTCATATAAAAAATGCATGATGTGTTTACTTGGGTTATCTTTGACTCATATTTACATTTGTTTAATGATCTGAAACATTAAAGCAGAGGTGGAAAGAGTAATAACATTTTGTACTCAAGTAAAAGTGCTGTTACTTCAGTGAAATTTTTACTGAAGTACAAGTAAAGTTACCATTATAAAAAATCTACTCAAGTAAAAGTAAACAGTAGTTCATAAACGATTTACTCAGGATAAACGTTATGAGTTACTTTGTTTTTTAACAGCGGGGTGGGATGGGTATTCTAGTGTAGTTCAAAAAAGACAAGCAGATATAAATCTCAAACTAGTTGTTTTTAACTGAAGGAACACTTTTGCATAATAAATCTGTTGTCTTTCTTGTGCTTGAAAATCAAAGTGGTCACTTAAATATGGCGTCACCTCCCAGTCTAGTGTCGGCCGAACAGCAAAAGAACGGTTCAGGGTTCTGTTATAAACTGTATGGAAATGGTGGTATATGGCAGAAAGAACTAGATCCAGTCATTAACGTTTGTATTGCTTTACAAAAATATACACACACGCGCGCGCGCGGCAGGCGGATCAGCTTCATGGTACACCCAGGCCAAAATAAACAAAAGGGTATCTGTATTTTAGGAGCTAGATTACCTGCAGATAAAGACAAACTACAAACATAAATTCCCTCTTCCCAAAATAAATGGCAGCCACGCCCCTCCTACTGGTGAGTGCACAAACATACAGTGAAATTATATACAAATAAAAACAAAGAGCCAAGCAACCAAAGCAAAGGGGCAAAGCAATAATCAAAGTCAATGGGAGACAAAAAGTCAAAACCAGAAAAAACAACCAAACATCAAAACGCCAAAATCACAATCCAAAACTAATCTCTCTCCAACACACCAGGTAAATGCAGATGTAGGGACAACCTGGAGCAGCGTGCGACTTCTTATTCATTTTTTGTACTACAGTAAGTGGTGAATATGATTTAAAATGTAGCGAAGTACAATACTTCAAACAAAACATACTTAAGTAAAAGTAAAATTACAGATTTTAAAAACTACTGTAAAAATTAGAAGGACATTAATGCAGAGGTGGAAAGTACTTTTAAGTGTGACAAACATTTAAGTCAGTCACATAAGCATTAATTGGATCGTATTGAGGAAAAAAAAGCATGTGCACCAGGTACATAATGCTCACAACATTGTTCACAATATTGTCAATTTTTTTTTTTTATGTAGCCCATCATAATCAGCTACATGATCATGTTTGTGGAATTCAATAATTGTTAATCTCTTCATCTCCAGCCAAGTGAAGGAATGTTGCACACTTCACCTTCTAACTTCTCTGTTATTTCAGTAGCAATGAGTTACAGATCAAATTAGAGAGGCACATTTCCTGAAGAAAATGTGAGTGGTGCTTTCCGTGACATCATAGAGCTTTCCGTGTCATAGTCATGGATGCAGCTGATATCATAGCTGATGTTGGTCTCAATGTACTGTAAAGTCTATGGGACTTTTTGGGGGACTTTTCGCACCCCTTAGAAAAGTCATAGCACCCCATTCCCGAACAAGCCGCACAATTTGATACCTCATTCATGGGTCTACGGCAAAAACGTTTGAATGGAAGAAGAATAAGAAATATAAAAAGAATAATAAGCCTGTGAGATTATAATAGTAGTCCTTCACCACTAACAAGTCCACAAGCATTCAGCCAGATGTCCTTTAAAACTCAGACTGCGCTGTGGTTTTAACTGGTCTATTCCTCAATCCAGTGCCTCTGACATCATTTAATATTAACAGTTCTGTAATATTAATAACTCACAGTGACATTTGTTAAGGCAGCAAATGTATTTTCTCCACAAACCCATTCTCTCATTCACACGTACAGCAGAGACACATCAGGAGGAATTTAACAAACGTGCAGTCTAAAAACAAAGAAGAAAAAAACAGGCAAAAGCCAGCTTCCATTGGTCTCTGGGAGAAAAAAAAGCACTGGAAAAAGTAAACTTAATATTAATAAACGATTGTAAGCAACCATAAAAAAAAAATATAACATGCTCTACTGCAAACAGGTTTCTAACTGGTCAGAAACTACACTGGTGTAAAACCAATTCAATCAATGTTGGATTTTTTTTTTCTTCTTTTTTTTACGGAAAATAAAAATCTCTCCACAGAGAATCATTTATAAATCATATTTTTCTTTTTTTCCCGTTCGTTTTCATTCTTTCTTTATTTATTTACAGGTGGACAGCAGCTCTTCCAGACGGAAACCACCTGGTGTTGCGGATGATGATTCAGCTGATCCTGTGTGTGATGCTGAGTTTTGCGTAGCTACTGATGCTGGGTTTCCGTCTAGTCAAAAAGAATTTCATGTCATGGTTTTTGGGAAAACCATGGATTCCCACAAGACCTTTTTGAAAGATCTCACAATCTCACCAAAACCTCTGGATGTGTCTTTTAAGGATAGTGAGGCCATTATTGCTTTTGTCTCAATTGTGTCTCGAGCTGGTACTGACATTGCAGCTGCACTGGAGAAGATTCCTGGTAAGTACAAACAGCTCTGTTTTACTCCAACATAAATAATAAAATAACAAAGTCTTAAAATTATCTCCTCATCAGCTTTACATTTACTTTCAATAGTTTTATTAATTACAGTTCTGAAATGTAGCTCATGTTGTAACGAAGTGTGTTGCGCGAGGGGCAGAGCCGCGTATTAACTGTTAAGATCAGCAGGCTGCTGCCACGCGGAGCTCTGAACAGGCAAAGACGCGGCCATTTATACACATGGTTGCCAGGCAACGCCGCCGTCAGGCAATCAGCCTGAACAAGCCACACCTGGCGGCGTGTGTATATTAGGGTCCTGACACCTCTGCCCATGGACACAGGGCCAAAGAAAGAAAGTCAAGAGACAGAGGCAAAGCCCCAGCAAGAGGGAGTGGAACAGAGAGCGGCATGCAGCAGTTCAGCGTCCACGCTCAGTTCAAGTTATTAGTGCAAAGCACAAACTCTCCCTCTCCTCTCTATAAACCCTCAGTAAGGGCCCAGGCCCCGAGAGGATCTAAGTTTTATTTTAAGTTTCCAGAGCCCCGTCCATTCTTGCGTTTATTGTGTTTTCAGTTTTCTTTTAAGTTACTTAATTAATAATCCCACGCTATCTCCAAACGGGAAGGTCTTCCCCTGCATATCATAAGCACTCTCACAGCCTCCTATTTCGTTGACCCCCTCTAAAGCCCTGCGTCAGGGCTCTTATCATTAAAACATCTCGTGGTGCGGCTCTCCATACCGCACCACGTAACACATGTAGCATCTTAATTTGTTTTATAAAAATGTAACAAGTTCTAAACAATGAAGTGTTAAGCCTTAAACTTCTTCACTCTCATAAACACACACCTGTCCTATTAATCGTATTCTGTTTACTGAACATTTAATAATAGTTAATTATTCAGGAGAAAATCTGTGAATATTTAACTGGGTATTTAAGAGATAAACTCAGTTATCAGCACTGATGTACTTTAGTATTCAACAAACCTCTGATCTGTTTCTGATGGGGAAAAGTGTGATTTATTAATTCAGTCTCTCTCTCTCTCAGACGGTAAGCCTGTTGTTCTCGTGGCGCTCCACCACACTTTCGATCCAGGTTACATCGCTCCAGACAGCAGACCCTTTGTAAACAATAAGAGAGTGTTTGCTGTAGATTGTCTCTTCCATGAAGATCAGGGGCTGCTGAGATGCCTGCGCAATTACGATGCAATCAGAGCCGTGAAGGAGCACCTGAAGATACCTGAGGTAGAGTTCTGAACATGACCCCTTTGACATGGTAATGAAAAGATAGATTTTTACTTCCGCTGAGTTTAACGGCCAAGAGAAAGAAAGTGCAGTTAAAGCAGACAATGAATTAGAGAGAATGAGCTGGATAAAAAAAAACTTTAGACACAGATTGACAGACAGCTCAGTTAAAGTGTTAAGTTGACCAGAAATGAAAAAAGCACAATGTTCACACTCTTACTCAAATGTCGGGTGTCTAAACTGCTTACCATAAACATTCATACTCTGATCAGCCATAACATTAACACACAACACAACACTGATCACCAAATATACACCAGTAAACTGAGACAGGATCATGAGCACCCAAGACTCACCCATGCAGCGGCCATTCTGTCTGCGCCAATCATTGTGGAGTCACGCCCCTAATGTTATGGCTGATCAGTGTTTTAAACCCATCAACATTATTGATTGACTTAAGAAATAACAGAGTGTCATGCTGGCAACTGTGTCTACTGGGTATAGATTCAGGGACAGAAAAGAAAGACATAGCCTCAAACAAAATAGAGTAAAGAGGTTATCACATATAACTCATGCTATAGGCTACCATCTAGAGGTATGTATATATGATGTACTGGTCTAAGACTGTGTTAAGAAATCAGGAAGTCAGAAACAAGATCACAACCAGAGACATGTGACACTGAGACATAGAAAGTCTTAGTAATGACAAGTATAGAAGCCTGATCGCACACTTTGTGCTTGTACGCGTGTACTTTGATTTTGGAATTGTGATAACCTGTAACAGTCAGTGGAGCCTCAAGTGGATATTAACATAAGATCTTCACACTAGACCTTACAATCGAAATGGTTCTGTCCATGAAAACACACTGTATGAACCTAAACTTTGCCTTTTTTGCTTTAAAACAAGACCAGTGCAGTCCTGAGGTATTTAATACCAGTACAGTCTGGGCATTATTTGCTCTGTATGATCTTACCACTGCTCCTCCTCTCATCATGGGGCTCAGTGATTCCTGCCCCAGTGGAGTGCACTACTGTAGGTGCTATAATAACTCTAACTGGAGGTTTACTGCATAATTAAAACAATTATTGATTTCTTTTATAACATTATGCTGTTTATTCATTTCAGCTGTTCTGTTATTTCTGGACATTTAAAAATATCAGCTGAAATGTTTGTATAAACTGAAAAAAAAAAAGGATGTATGATGAAAGTATGTGATCTTGCCAGTGTGCTACAGTATGTAACTGAAACTTCCTAAATAAGGACTCCCAGTCCAGGTTTGCCCTCTCACAGCTCTCAATATGTCATGTTTTCTGGTGCGAAGCATAAATGCAGAAGGTTAAGGTGTTAACGGAAACGATGTTTATTTAACAGAAAACAGGGAAAATCAAATAAACTATTAAACTTTATCATAAAACAAACCAAAACACGAATAAAGACAACGGGAACCACGAACTAAACTTACAGACATTTACGGGTATAAATCAACAGCTGCAAGACAACTCAAAAGAACTAAAACACGCTATTTATAAAGAAACTAATGAGCAACTCAGTTCAGGTGAGCGCCCATGTCACCTGACCGAGTTGCACACTGGGAAATGAAGTTAAACTCAAAAGGAACTACAAACACAAAGTCTCTGGGCGCTAGGCGCCCTCTAGGGGTTACCCGTGACACAATACACCTGAGCCAGGTATTAAATGTCCTTGATCGCTTGATCGAACAGAAAACACAAAGGCTGCACTGACAACTTCTGATCAGAAATTAAACTGTTTCAAAATGATCACTTTACTGTAGCATGTATTTTCATAAAAAATAAATATTTCCACTGAGATTAATTTGACTGTTTTTTTTTTTTTGCAGGTGAAAGTTGAACCCAAAAAGGTGAAACCATGTTGTGTTATGTAATGATTTTATTTATGATTGAATCAAAGTTGAGACTGCATGAGGTTTCAACAAAGAGCTTGTATCAGATGTACAGTACAGACCAAAAGTTTTTTTTGTGTTCTTTAGCCCAAACGCGTCTCTTCTGCTTGTTGCCTGTCCTTAGCAGTGGTTTCCGAAGGCCTGATTCACACAGTCTCCTCTTAACAGTTGTTCTAGAGATGTGTCTGCTGCTAGAACTCTGTGTGGCATTGACCTGCTCTCTGATCTGAGCTGCTGTTAACCTGCGATTTCTGAGGCCGGTGACTCGGATGAACTTATCCTCCGCAGCAGAGGCGACTCTCGGTCTTCCTTTCCTGGGCCGGTCCCCATGTGGGCCGGTTTCTTTGTAGCGCTTGATGGTTTGTGTGACTGCACTCGGGGACACTTTCAAAGTTTTCCCAATTTTTTCAGACTGACTGACCTTCATTTCTTAAAGTAATGATGGCCGCTCGTTTTTCTTCACTTAGCTGCTTTTTTCTTGCCATAATACAAATTCAACCTCTTTGAATGAGAAGGTGTGTCCAAACTTTTGGTCTGTACTGTATATCTATAATATAATGATTTACAGTATAATATAGTAATTATTTGGTGTTTGGATAAATAGATCATGTTCTCCAACTACAGACTTCATGAGCTTTACACTGTGCGTTTGTAAGGTTTAGGGGAAAAACAGATCTTTATACAGATTATCCTAAATTATTATTATTATTTTACAGATTAGAGTAACAATTAGCTTAATCATTTCTCTTTAGCTTACATCTAGCATTTGCTGATTTGCAAACCCATATGTTTTTCTAAATTTTCTGATGTCACAAATAACTTTCATTGTTAAAGCAAAGCTACTAGTGAATAGGAATTTCAAGAAAGAGATTTCCTCACTTTAGGTTTATAAGGCTACAGTACTGAGATCCAGAATGTTTCATTCTTTCTTTATGAATTGCATTCCAATATTTTTTGGACTGTGATGAGACCTCAACATTTCCATATGAATATTTAATTAATTTCTGCGTCTTGGTGTAGTGTGACACAGGAGTTAGAGGGGAACGTTGGGATGTGGGGTGATTGTGTACTTTGGCAGGGATTAGTCGGGTAAGGCGAGCACTTCACAGCACTAAGGTGATGGCACTTCTACACTACTTGGCATCTCATGCAACTATAGATGAGGAATGACTTTTACCACAGTGCAGAGGTGCGCTTCTTTTTCTCTTACCCCTCTTTTTCTTGTGAAATGAAAATATTTTTAATTTTTATTTTATACAGATATTTATTTTCTAACTTTTCCAGTTTTCTCTGTTCGTAATCTTTTCAATTTTCTTTCCCATCATCTCTTTTCACTTTCTTTTCACTAATTAGTTAAATTTCTTTCTTGATCTTTTCACTTTTATTTGCAGTTTTCTCTCCTCCCTCTTCTTTATCTTTTCACTCTTTAGTTTTATCT
Organism: Clarias fuscus; assembly: GCA_030347435.1. NCBI lineage: Eukaryota > Metazoa > Chordata > Actinopteri > Siluriformes > Clariidae > Clarias > Clarias fuscus. The sequence continues at coordinate 21,803,643 of CM059228.1, forward strand.
TTTCTTGATCTTTTTCATTTTCGTTTTAATTTTTTTTGTATTATGCTCCCAAACCTGGTGCTCTCATAATGTTCACACATGGTGCACTGGTTTCTGGGTCCAAAAATAATCTACTGGCCAGGTAAAGCATGTGCACTTTGATTGGCAATAAAGCTTTGATTGGTTGCCTAGCAACCGAGCCTGATTGATTGGTTGAAACATTGGCATGTTTACTTTGATTGGTTGCCTAGCAACCGTGCCCGTCTACCGTTCTGCCTGCCTATAAGTCTGCATAGTCATCTGTGGATTTGCCCACATTTTACCTTCTAACTTTTCTGTTCTTCCAGTAGTAATGAGTTTCAGGTCGAACAAGTCCACCAGCTTTCAGCCAGATTTCCTTCAAAGCTCAGACTGTCCAGTGGCTTTAACTGGTCTATTTCTCAATCTAGTGCCTCTGACACCATATAAACTCTGTAATGTTAATAACTCACACAGACATTTGTTAAGGTGACAAATACATTTTCTCCCCAAACCCATTCTCTCATTCACATGTACAGCAGAGTCTGACCATGAAGAAGTCTCAGGAAGAAGATCACCAACTCCCGGTATGGTTAGTTAAGCTTAATGGACAAAAGACAGGACATGCAGAGAAAGCAGTGAATTAAAAATAATATGATGAATTAAATTATTCAAATGCAGGTAAAGATGTTGATACAAATACAAACAGCATATTTCAGGCTTTTACTCCGATGGTGTTTCACTACAAATTAATACACACAGAATATTAAATTTTACAAACTTTCAGAAAAAAAAGAAGAAAAAAAAACAGAGAAAATGCCGGATTCCATCAGTCTCTGGGAGAAAAAAAGTCATTGGAAAAAGTAAAGTCAGTGTTAAATGATTGTAAGCAACCTTAGAAAAACTTTTCATGTTACATACTGAACCTACACTGGTGTAAAACCAATCCAAGCTATGTTGCAAGTTTTGTTTTGTTTGTTTGTTTGTTTGTTTGTTTGTTTTAGTAAAGTAAATCTCTCCACAGAGAATCATTTATGAGTCATATTCTTTATTTTCCCCCCATTTTCTTTCTTTCCTTATTTATTTACAGGTGGACAGCAGCTCTTCCAGACGGAAATCACCTGGTGTTGTGGATGATGATTCAGCTGATCCTGTGTGTGATGTTGAGTTTTGCGTAGCTACTGATGCTGGGTTTTTGTCCAGTCAAAAAGAATTTCATGTCATGGTTTTTGGGAAAACCATGGATTCCCACAAGACCTTTTTGAAAGATCTCACAATCTCACCAAAACCTCTGGACGTGTCTTTTAAGGATAGTGAGGCCATTATTGCTTTTGTCTCAATTGTGTCTCGAGCTGATCGTGACATTTCAGCTGCAATGGCGAAGATTCCTGGTAAGTACAAACAGCTCTGTTTTACTCCAACATGAATAGTCTTGAAATTATCTCCACATCAGCTTTAAATTTACTTTCAATAGTTTTATTAATTACAATTCCAAAATGTAAATCATGTTGTAACAATGCGGGTCGCGCGAGGGGCAGAGCCGCGTATTAATTGTTCAGAGCAGGCAGATCAGCAGGTTGCTAACCCGCGGAGCTCTGAACAGGCAAAGACGCGGCCATTTATTCACACGGTTGCCAGGCATACCTGTCTATATTAGGGTCCTGACACCTCTGCCCATGGACACAGGGCCAAAGAAAGAAAGTCAAGAGACAGAGGCAAAGCCCCAGCAAGAGGGAGTGGAACAGAGAGCGGCATGCAGCAGTTCAGCGTCCACGCTCAGTTCAAGTTATTAGTGCAAAGCACAAACTCTCCCTCTCCTCTCTATAAACCCTCAGTAAGGGCACAGGCCCCGAGAGGATCTAAGTTTTATTTTAAGTTTCCAGAGCCCCGTCCATTCTTGCGTTTATTGTGTTTTCAGTTTTCTTTTAAGTTTCTTAATTAATAATCCCACGCTATCTCCAAACGGGAAGGTCTTCCCCTGCATATCATAAGCACTCTCACAGCCTCCTATTTCTTTGACCCCCTCTAAAGCCCTGCGTCAGGGCTCTTATCATTAAAACATCTCGTGGTGCGGCTCTCCATACCGCACCACGTAACACATGTAGCATCTTAATTTGTTTTATAAAAATGTAACAAGTTCTAAACAATGAAGTGTTAAGCCTTAAACTTCTTCACTCTCATAAACACACACCTGTCCTATTAATCGTATTCTGTTTACTGAACATTTAATAGTAGTTAATTATTCAGGAGAAAATCTGTGAATATTTAACTGGGAATTTAAGAGATAAACTCAGTTATCAGCACTGATGTACTTTAGTATTCAACAAACCTCTGATCTGTTTCTGATGGGGAAAAGTGTGATTTATTAACTCAGTCTCTCTCTCTCTCTCTCTCTCTCTCTCTCTCAGACGGTAAGCCTGTTGTTCTCGTGGCGCTCCACCACACTTTTGATCCGGATTACATCGCTCCAGACAGCAGACGCTTTGTAATCAACGAGAGAGTGTTTGCTGTAGATTGTCTCTTCCATGAAGATCAGGGGCTGCTGAGATGCCCGCGCAATGACGACGCAATCAGAGCCGTGAAGGAGCACCTGAAGATGAAGAGTTCTGAACATGACCCCTTTGACATGGTAATGAAAAGATAGATTTTTACTTCCGCTGAGTTTAACGGCCAAGAGAAAGTAAATGCAGTTAAAGCAGACAATGAAATAGAGAGAATGAGCTGGATAAAAAAAAAACTTTAGGCACAGATTCACAGACAGCTCGTGTCCACTCTCTTACTCAAGAGTTGGTCAGGTGCCTAAAACGCTTACCATAAACATTCATACTCTGATGAGCCATAACATTAACACCACCTCCAGGTGACCTGAACAACACGGATCACCAAATATACACCAGTAAACTGAGACAGGATCATGAGCAGCCAAGAGACTAAAAGCCATTCTGTCTGCTCCAGTCATTGTGGAGTCACGCCCCAAAGGCCAGAGCTGGCACAAGGGGAACCCAAAACTGGTGGGTTTAAGTGTTAATAGTTTTAATGTTATGGCTGATTAGTGTTTATTTAAACCCATCAACATTATTGACTGTCTTATGAAATAACAGAGTGCCATGCTCACGGCCGTGTCTCGTATAGATTCAGGGGCAGAAAATAAAGACATAGCCTCAAACAAAACGCAGTTGTTACATATACAGTATATATAACTCTGTGTCTTGTGACAGGAACAGGTAGAAATGCAGGTAAGTAAAGTTTTAATTAGAATGCAGACAAAACAACCCTAGACTAAAACATAAAAAAAAATCAGGAAATCAGGACCAAGATCACTACTAGAGACATTCAATTCAATTCAATTCAATTCAATTTTATTTCTATAGCGCTTTTAACAATAGTCATTGTCTCAAAGCAGCTTCACAGAAATGAAAAGAAAATGAAAAGAAGTCTTATGGAAATGTATATATGTGTAAGAAAAATGTGTCTAGATAATGAGATTGTCCCGAGACATGAGACATGTGATACCGAGACACAGAAAGTCTTAGTAACAGCAAGTATAGGATCCTGAGCGTACACGTTGTGCTCATATGTGTGTACTTTGATTTCTGTCCATGAAAAACACACTGTATGAACCTAAACTTTGCCTTTTTTTCTTTAAAACAAAAACAATTCAGTCCTGAGGTATTTAATACCAGTACAGTCTGGACATTATTTGTTCTGTATGATCTTTTCACTGCTCCTCTTCTGATCATGGGGCTCAGTGATTCCCGCCCCAGTGGAGTGCATTAGGTGCTATAATAACCGTATATTGATTTATTTTACAAAGTATGTTACGCTGTTTATTCATTTCATTTCATCATTAATGCTGTAGAAACATGTTAGTCTGTTACTTTCTAAATAAGGACTCCCGGTCCAGGTGTGCACTTTTACGGCTCTCAATACACCTGAACCAGGTATTAAATGTCCTCGATCACTCGGTTTAATCAAACTATGATGTGCTGAACAGAAAACACAAAGGCTGTTCTGACAACTTCTGATCAGAAACTAAACGGTTTTAAAATGATCACTTCACTGTTGCATGTGTGTTTTCATTAAAAAAGAAAATATTTCCACGGAGAATAATTTGTCTGTTTTTTTTTGTGTTTGTTTTGCAGGTGAAAGATAGTGTGGCTCAATGTTCTGTTATATGATGATTTCATTCATGATTAAATCAAAGTTGAGAATGCATAAAGTTTGCATAATGATTTACAGTATAATATATTAATTATTTGGTCTTTGGATAAATAGACTTCATGTTCTCTACAGACTACAGACTGCATGCGCTTTACACTGTGTGTTTGTAGGGTTTAGGGGGAAAAAACTGATCTTTATACACTTTATCATAAATTATTATTATTTTAGCTTAATCATCTCTCTTGAGTGTACATCTCACATTTGCTGTTTTGCAAACTCATATGGGTGTTTTTCTAACTTTCCTCCAACACCACCTCACTTTCACTGTATTAGTGAATATGAACATTAAGAAAGAGATTTCCTTACGTTAGACCTACAGGGTTACAGTACTGAGATCGAGAATGTTTCATTCTTTCTTTATGAACTGCCTTTCAATATTTTTTGGCAGTGATGATACCTCAACATTATACCTCTTTGCATTTAAGACTCTCTTCTGCACTTACAGGCTAAAAATGTCTAAAAAACACTGCTGCATGTAATGTGTTGTCATTCAGTAAAATATATAATTGATATACTCTACAGTAACTGATCTGTAAAAGACTCTCTATTAGTACTCTCTACCAAATATGTAATGTAGGAGTGTCTGTTAAAGCAGTACAACTATTTAATAGTCATTAGCATCAAGTTATAATGAGTAAAATGATATGATTCCATATGAATATCTATTTAATTTCTGCATTTTGGTGTACTGTAGTGTGTACAGGTCACAAAGTTTACCCCATAGATATCTTGTAGAGTAGATTGGATATTCCACTGTATCATATTCAGTTCTAAAGCTGTAACTAAACAGTAGCTGATGTGAAGGATGAGACTGAGTTTGAGACTAATCAGCAGTTCAAGTCATTTTAATCGGATCGTTTGTAAATATTTAAAGGTTTCAAAGCACAAGTTACAGTAAGATGTAAAAGATATTCATTTTCTGACAAATCCTGACTTCTGGCATGTTTATTATATAGATCACTAATGTAATGGTCTAGAGGGACTTTCAGGTGTTCTTTTAAGGCTGATGTGGGTCTGGGCTACAAACTTAAAAAAAAAAAAATGTATGGGATAAAACCAGCTGGTATAGGCATCAGCACTATTGTACTTTAGTATTTATGTACTTTACATTGAAAAAAAAGGACTTGTAAGATTTACTTGATAAAATCCTCGTAACAATTTGCACACATAAATTTTATTGGTCCAATATTAAGTACAACTTACTCATCATGGTCAAGTAAAATCTACTTAATAATTAAAGTAACGCTCATGAAGAAATCAAGTAAAGTTTATTTATTGTTATATTAGCAGGAACCTTGTTTTCATGAATTATTAAGTAAATCTTGCTATAATTTTGTTTTGTGAGATTTTCCCTTACTTGGTTTTATCTATTTATTTTACTCCCTATAATAATGTAAACATTGCTAATTTATGTTTTGTAAAGAAAGTGTAATTATTTCATCAATATCTTTCACAAATCACACAACGAAAATATTATTAAACAGTTTATTCACCAACATTGCCGAATGTTTTTGACATTAACAGTCTCGATACAGGTTGTCTTTTTAATAAAAGTGCATTCAGTTAAATTTTGCATCCATAGGAACAGTAAGCAGCGCACATGACGTTGCAGTATTGCCACATTCTTGCGAAATTTCCTTTCCTTCAAGTATAATGGATACATCATCCGGTTCTTCCCCTTCAACAGTACGGACTACGAGGATTTTAAGATGGTGCAAACAGGCATCACTTCGTCTGTCCTCCTGTATAACATTTACAAGAACAAGATAAAGATAAATATTTTGATAAACAAAAATGTAATTGCTTCAATCACCTGTGCTGACTTACACAAACTTACACTTACTCAGACAGAAAAGAACATAACAAAAAAAAAAACATAATAAAAAATGACCATCATTTCATACACTTCAGATTGTTAAACTTGGGTTAAATTGCTTTAGCAATAATGTTGCATCAGTTAAACATTTGTAGAACATTGCATGAGGTGGCTACACTTCATAGCCTGATTACTTTGCACATTTACAGTGTCAGGAAATCGTATGATGAGTGCTGAGTTTGTATTTAGTTCACCCAAACATGAATTCTTTCAATAATTACTCAATTTTATGAGGCTACAAACCTTTATGTTCATATGTATTCATTTGCATTTGGTACATGCTTGTGTCCAATGCAGAGTGAGATCTACCTGTAAATGAATATACACAATTTGTTATACTACAACAATGGTATAAAACACTTAACCACTATTTTATATTTTGCAATGAAGAACAAATAAAAATAACAGCAACATTATAGCAAGCAAATATGTATATAGATTTATACTTGCCTCAATGTGATAAGTAGAACAGTATCTTCTATAGAGTCCTAAATCAACTTTCTGCACTGTATCCAAATTTTGAAATATACAGTACAGTAGTCCTGTTGATAGAAACATCTGTTAACAAAATTTTACATTTAATAAACAAATTACAGATTACACATTTAAATGCAGCATAATAAATCATGGGTTGTGTATTGATTGAAAACAGCGCAATGCATATTATGATATGGAAAATCTCTTCCATTCCAGTGATTAAGAAACGGTAACGATGCCAATTTTAGACTCTGTAGAAGCTCAGTGGTCCGAGCACAACCTCTCACGGGCGAACCTTTCTCTGAACACGCCGTTGTCACGAGGACGGGGGTAAGAAACACACATCTCAGTTTATTAATCCGCGCGTTCGGTTGGTTATTATTATTATTATTATTATTATTATTATTTTACCACATGACCCCTGGGGCGTTCCGTAGGTTCAGGTTTTTATATCACGTGAATCTCTACACTATTAAAAAACTGTAACATTAATTGGAAGTCAGGAAAACGAGAATCACATCCAAAACAGAAAGGTAAACTCACCTCGAACACCACAGACTCCAGCTCCAGCCGCACCGCGCAGCACCTCTGACTGATCCACAGCGCGGGTGCAGCGTCTCCAAACACGCATGCGCGGTGTAATTTGAAATTTAAACTAAACTTTCTAAGTAAAACTTACTTAATATTACTAGGTTTATGTGGAGTGACTATAAAACATTTAAATATTACAAGTAAATACATAATAATATTTAACTCTTTCCACTCAGTTAATTTATTACATGAATTAAATGTGTAGGTATGTAAACTTTTATTTAGGAAACTCTAGTTCTCCTTGAAATTTATTTTTTACCATGTAAAAATTATGATGGTTAATTTAGTATATTTTACCACACCAAAAGGTCATTTTTTTTCAGTGTAGTCAACACACCTCTGATCTGGTTCTGTTGGGAGAAATGTGTAATTTAATAACTCTTTAGTTCTCTCTCTCTCTCTCTCTCTCTCTCTCTCTCTCTCTCTCTCTCTCTCTCTCTCGCTCGATCCGGATTACATCGCTCCAGATAGCAGATGCTGTGTAAACAATGAGAGAGTGTTTGCAGTAGATTGTCTCTTCTATGAAGATCAGGGGCTGCTGAGAGTCAGAGCTGTGAAGGAGCACCTGCCTGGACTTTCCTCCTTTGACATGATTAGGAGAACATAGCCTGAGATTAATTGCCAAGAGAAAGGAAAGTGCAGTTAAAGCAGACAATAAATTAGAGAGAATGCTCTGGATAAAATTTAAAAAATCACAGGCACAGATTCACAGACAGCTCAGTTAAAGTCTTAAGTTGGCCACAACAGGCACAATGTCCGCACTCTTACTCAAAAGTTGGTCAGTTGTCTAAATTCCTTACCATAAACATTCATACACTGATCAACTATTATATTAACACCACCTCCAGGTGAACTGAACAACACTGATCAAGGGGCGTTTATTGTGAATAGTTTTAATGTTATGGCTTATTTGTGTTTACCTGAATCCATCAACATAGAAATATATTTTTTCTGAAAAAAAAAAAAATCCTCACACTAGAGCAGTAGTTTTCAACCCTGGTCCTGGAGGAACACCTGCCCTACACATTTTAGTGTTTTCCTTTCTCCACCACACCCACTTCTATTCAGAAAAGGCTGTTAATTATTTCTTTAGTTAAATTAGGTGTGCTTGGAGCAGAGAAAACACTAAAATATGTAGGGCAGATGTTTTATGCAGCTTGAGGTTTCACCCTGTGTTATTAAGATGTATTTATTTTTCTATAAAAAAGACAATACAAGCAATGCTGAATCTGAATGAATAAACATACACATCAACAATACACATACATACGACATTTTTTGTGTTACATTTGATTCAGCTTCTTGTAGTGAGTCGAGGCACGACGCCCCTTCTGTGCATGACATGGAGCTGACCGTGGTGCTGAAAACATGCTGTGTTTTTCTCTGCTTGGTTTAGTGTGAGTGGGTCAGATAGTAAGAGTGCTGGCTCTAGGCCTGTCATCACTAATGAATAATAGAATAGAATAAATTACTAATTGTGAACCAATTTTTTTCATCTTCTTCTACTTTTTCATCCTCTACAGTTTTTCATTTGTATGAGAAACCTTTTTTGCGTAGGTCTTTTTTGCCCTCATCGGCCGGCTGCTCTTTTTAGAGACTATAGACAAGCTAACTGTATAGCTGCATTTTTTTTTATTGTTGTTGTTATTATTTGTCTTTTAATAAAAATCACCAGCAACCCTGTACACATGATAAAGTGCTATATAAAAGATGAGTGAGTAAGTGAGTGAGTGAGAGAGTGAGTTGCATCTTCATCTATCTAGCGCAGTAAGGTAAATCACTTCTAAGGTATAGTTCTTTGGTACCACATTCAATTTCATCATAGTGCAGTGAACCTGTATTAAATGCAGTCTGTTGAGGGAACCTTACAGGGAAAATATGGGTGGAGCTCAGAAAAATGCACACAACATTGCACGTGCTTAACCCACGCCTCCCATTTATGCATGTGTCAGAATGCCAGTAACCCCCCTGAACAATAACATCAAATCTAAATACAAATTATTTTAAAACAATGACAATCAAGATAATAGCAATAATATATTGTGACTGTATATGATGAAATTGTTATACAACAATTAATATTTAGTATAAAGTTATTTATTCTTCAAATACCACCTGGATCCACCTGGACAGAGAGTCAGGAGGCGTCACTCATTCAATCCATTCCTGCTTGATCGCTTTCTGAACATAGACTCGAACTAATTAGTCACATCACCTGTTTTGCTCAGGGAGAACTATAATACATGGCACATATAATCTTAATACTGTTGGACACCAATATAGATTTTAGATTTGAATTTTACACCAAATCATATGAAACAATGATCTTAAGGATTGACGGCACCCCTTGTAATTTTTTTTCATATTCATATTATACTGTATAATATTAAAAATATTATACTATTATGGCGTATATGGAGGCTCTTAGCATTCTGTAAGCAGCTACAGTTATACCCAGTTATAGAGACTCATCAGGGTTTTTCCCCTTTAAAGCAGAAACTCAGCCTGATCTCTGAAAGTGAAAGTAAAATGAACAGAGACGCCTCCTCCCTCCCTCCCTCATTCCTCCTCTCTGTGGTTTGTACATCATTTGTTTTCTAACAGATTCCCTGTGCATCGAGTAACCGGGCTGAAAGTGACCTTCAAAATGTTTCCAGGTTTGTGTTCTTGATTAAACATTAATGTGTATTATGTGATATTGGGATGATCCTGTTTATCCATTTCCTCGGAGGATGACTCGACAAAATGCAGCTTTTGCATAGCCAGATATACATTTAGCATGATCTGTGTATCCCTGGCTATTTACTGTTAACAAAAAAAAAAGAGTCCTTTTATATTATAATGAACAATATAAATTGGTTAAACATAAACCCTGTTGTTATTTGTATGCTTTTTTTTTAGTTACTCCAGTCATTAAACAATTTCATGTCATGGTCCTTGGGAACACCTTGGATTCCCACAAAACCTTTCTACATGCTACCACAACCTCACTAAAACTGTGTGAAGTGTCTTCTTCCAAAGACAGTGATGTCATTATTGCTTTTGTCCCGATTACGTCTCGAGCTGGTACTGACCTTTCAGCTGCAATGGAGAAGATTCCTGGTAAGTACTAGTAGCTTTATTTTATTGTTAAAATATATTTATATTAGATGTAATATTTTTATTATTGTTTATATGTTTATTATTGTTCGTTTAGTTTCTTTGATTATTTGGAAATGCAGATTTTTAAATGAATAAAAATCTTATTTTTCTAAACAACTCTAAACAACTAAAACAGATCAAATTGTCCTGAAGCTTATGTCTGATTTTATCTTTATTACTATTTAACATTCAGTACAATTCCTGAGAGTTTAATTAGGAATTTTAGAGATAAAATTAGGTACAAGCTTCGGCACTATCGTACTTTAGTATTCAACACACTGCTGATCTATTTTTGAGGCGTGTGTGTGTGTGTGGGGGGGGGGGTGCAATTTATTAACTTAGTGTCCCCCCCTCTGTCTCTCTCTCTCTCTCTCTCTCTCTCTCTCTCTCTCAGACGGTAAGCCTGTTGTTCTCGTGGCGCTCCACCACACTTTCGATCCAGATTACATCCCTCCAGACAGCAGACGCTGTGTAAACAATGAAAGAGTGTTTGCTGTAGATTGTCTCTTCCATGAAGATCAGGGGCTGCTGAAATGCCCGCGCAATGACGACGCAATCAGAGCCGTGAAGGAGCTCCTGATCAGAGGCCCTGACACTGAGGTAGAGTTCTGAATGTGACTCCTTTAATATGTTTAGAACAAGTTAGCCTTATAGTTAGCCTGAGCTAAATGCTGCATACAGATCACAGGGATGTAAACTCATGAACATCCTTGCATTTGACTCAATCTGTATACTCACTGTGGTTTTCATTCTGTTCAGTTTAAAAATCATCATCATCATCATTGTTATTATTATTATTATTATTATTGTTATTGTTATTCTTCTTCTTATTATTATTATTTAATCCTAGCTCTGAGCATGCTTCTCTCCCTAGGATAACAGATGTGTCTTGGTCTATGACCAGGAATTCCTGCTTTATTTTTATTTTTTCTCTTGTATGCACACATGAGCTCTGCATTGCCCTTTGGCGCCATCTCATGGCCTAAATGTTGTATTACCCAGCAGCTGAGCTTCAGCTGTGGAATTTTCATTGCTATTTTCAGCCTTTATATGACTGACAGCATGTTGCTCTCAGATTAGGCATCAAACTTTTGTTTGTTCACATGGCTTGAATTTATAAACATATCTACATCCATACCATTTCAGTTCCTTTATGTCTCTTGCATTATTTTGATATATTTAAAATATATATATATACAGTATATTGGTTTGGAGCTTTGCACCCCTCCCCTGCATTGATTGATTGATTGATTGATTGATTGATTGAAACAGTTTCACACTTTCTCCTATGCTGAACATTTCCTGAGCTCATGAGTGCATGTGCATTGTGTGCACTCTTTCCCGGTCTACGTTGCACATGTCTGTCAGCTCATAGACATAATTATAGTAATTTTATTTAATGAATCATGGTTTCTCATGTATCACTTTCCTTGTCATTGTTCACAATGTGGTCTCATTGGTTAGTTTTGGACTCTCAGCCTCTACAGTATGTGTACGTACATGACATACAACCAGGTGAAGGAATTTTGCACATTTTACTGTCTAATTTTTTTTATAATTTCTTTCGGTAGCAGTGAGTTACAGGTTGAACAAATCTTCCAGACTTTAGCCAGATGTCCCTGAACTCACACTTTGCTCTGATAGGCTCAGCAGCTTGTTCGATTATATATCACCGAAGGAAGGGATTCATACTCTGCACCTTGCTGTCAACAACGTCACCAAGCACCCCAGAAAACTAACTGTGTGTGTGTGTGTGTGTGTGTGTGTGCGTGCACGTGTGTGCGAGAGCACTCACAAATTAAAGAGCACTTATATCCCTGTCTTCCAGCGTGCACGTTTTCTGAGCTCACTGAAAGCCTTATACTGGTGGAGAATGTGGCAGTTCATCAGTCACCTGTTCGTGACAACAATGCTCAAGACTAATATTAGAGAAAGTGCAGTGGAACCGGACAGACACATCGGAGACAGGGCTCAGAGACGTCCTTTCACAGGACTTTGGCGGAGGAGAGCACCTAATCTTGTATGTGATTAGGAAACTTACACCAGCAGAACAGAACTATGTCACTATAGAGGCGAGAGGTCTGAGAATACGTTTGTGTTTGGCATCTCGGTGAAGATTATCACCCTGACACGCAGTAATTTTTACCACAGTCACCACGCAGTCCACTCAGTCTGTAAACTCATTCGGTTTGATTATGACTCCAAGTCCTCCACTGTCTCCAGTTGATTAGTAACTTTGTCTTTTAACACCATTTGGTGCCACTTTAACGCCAAATGGATTTGTTACTATCCTGGACAACATTGTAATTCCATAAACACATCAACATATTCACTCAGAATTTTTCTATAGTCTTCAGTTTAAAAAATCATCATCATCATCATTATCATTATTATTATTATTATTATTATTATTATTATTATTTAATCCTAACTCTGAGCATGCTTCTCTCCCTAGGATAACAAATGTGTCTTTGTCTATGACCAGGAAATCCTGCTCCCCCCCCCCCCCCCCCCTTTTTTTTTCCTTGTATGCACATCTGAGCTCTGCCTTGCCCTTTGGCGCCATCTCATGGCCTAAATGTTGTATTACACAGCAGCTGAACTTCAGTAGTGGAATTTTCTTTGCTATTTTCAGTCTTTATATGACTGACAGCATGTTGCTCTCAGATTAGGCATCAAACTTTTGTTTGTTCACATAGTTTGGATTTATAAACTTATCCATATTCATACCATTTCAGTTCCTTCATGTCTCTTGCATTATTCTTTAAATGTTTTATTGGGTTTGGAGCTTTGCACCCCTCAGCACCCGGCTGGAACTCTCAGCATCCATCTGCACTTGATAGTCTGCACTATACACAAAATTATTGTGACATTTTTTTAAGGTGACAGATGTGTGTTTACTCCACAAACCTTTTTCTCTCATTCACAGAGGCAGCACATTATGACCGATCAGGAAGAAGAAAACCAACAACTGGTATGGGAGTTACCACGTTTGCAGTATATCACAGAAACATCAGTGCCAACAGAGAGTTTTCAGAGTCTTTTAAGTTTTCTATATTTTGTTATGTTTCACATGGATCTTAAAGTCGATATTTTTTATTCCTTCGTCATTCTATGCACAATCCCTCACAATTATAAACAGTTTTTTGGTAAAATGTTTTCATTTTTTCTTTTTGAAGTTTCTTCCTTTATTCATGGCAGACATGTTGAATGGGCAGAGGGTCAGTGCACAGCCATTTTTCAGGTTGCTCCAGAGATGCTCCATTGGGTTCAGGTCTGAACTCTGACTGGGCTGCTCCAGAACTTTCACAGCGCTGTTCTGAGGCCACTCCTTGGTGTTTTCTTGGTGTTATGCATTTAGTCATGGTCTTTTTGAACTCAGGATAGTTCTTTATTTTATCTGCATAATTTTCCCCTCTATCCTGACTGATCTCCCAGTCCCAGTCGCAACAGCACGATTTTGCTGACTGTAAGAATTTTCAATTTTATTATGCCTAGTGAGAGCATACTGTACATACAGTACAACCAAGCGAAGGAATTTTGCACTTTACCGGCTAACTTCTAACCAATCTGCCAGCTTTCAGCCTGATTTGCTACAAAGCTCAATCGAGTGCCTCTGACACCATAGTATACAGTATATAATATTAACGTTCCTGTAATGTTTAAATCTCACACAGACATTTGTTCAAGTGACAAATACATTTACTCCACAAACGTATCCTCTCATTCACAGCTACAGCAGAACAGGACCCATGAGGAAGCAGAGCGCCAACAAACGGTAGAGAAACTCATAACAATTAGGAGCAGGATGTAAAGTTACACCTTCAAATGAAACTATATACATTTGTATTTATATTATATACAAATCAGACATAGCTCATGCTATAGGGTAATACCTAATGATTTGTTTTTTGATTTGATATTTATCAAATGTCGATAGAGAAAATTTTATTTAGAATGCAGGGAGACAATGAAAGTGTTAACCGGAATTGTAATAAAAAACAGGCAATAGTCAAGCGATCAGGAAACAAAACATGAACCGGACATGAGCAAAAAAAAAACAAAGATCAATTCCAAAGACTTATGATACACAATATATTTGCTGGAGGTACAGGATGACAGGTGCAGTAATCCTCAGCAGCCGTGATTGTAGACCGAATTGTACTTTGATTTCAGAATTGATGTGACAGTCAGTAAAATCTCAACAACACACAGCCATCCTGTTGCACACACACTACATCTCACAATAGAAATAGTTCTGTCCATGAACGATACGCTGTCTGAACCTACACTTTGTTTTAAAACAAGACATGTGCAGCCCTGAGGTGTTTAATACTTCCACAGTCTGGACATGTGGTGTCTGTGCTTTCCTCTGCTCCTCGTCTGATCAGGGGGCTCAGTGATTCCTGCCCCAGTGGAGGTGTCACAGCACTAGATGCTACAATATTCATAATCAGGGCACGGCATCATTATTGGCTCATTTTAAAAACCATAATGTTTATTCATTTACATTCATGTTTAATGCTTTGGAAACATTAAACACGTTAGTCCATGAAATAATTCTAACATTTTTTACCTTTTAAATATCAGCTGTAACTATTTGTTTCAATTTGTTTATATATAAATCGTATTAATTTTTAATAAAATTTTTTAAAATACTAAGGCGGCACGGTGGCTTAGTGGTTAGCACTGTTGCCTTGCACCTCCAGGGTCTGGGGTCGATTCCCGCCTCGGGGTCTGTGTGCATGGAGTTTGCATGTTCTCCCTCAGCTTGGTGGGTTTCCTCCGACAGTCCAAAGACATGCAGATTATGTCAATTTGCATTCCCAAATGAGCCATAGTGTGTGAGGGAGTGTACAGTATGTGCCCTACAATGGATTGGCACCCTGTCTCGTGTTCCTGAGATAGGCTTCAGGCCCCCTGTGACCCTATATAGATTAGACTTAGTGAGTAAGGGAGAGTAAAAATACTTATAAATAGTAAAAAAAAATAATTTAAAAAAAAGCAAGGATCACTTTACTGTTGCATGTGTGTTTTTATAAAAAGGAAATATTTCCACAGAGAATAATTTATGTCACATTTTGTTTTTTCTCTTTCTTTTGCAGGTGAATTCCAAGATTATCATATGTGTATTGTGTGCTGTGTGTGTTTGTCTAGTTTTTGTAGTGGTGATTGGTTTGGTCATCAGTAGAATTGTATTTCCACACTTCTCAAATTCCAGCTCTCTTCATTAATTTCATTTGTGATTAAAAATCAAAGTTGTGAATGTATGAAATTTCTAGAGCTTGTATCAGGTGTATATCTATAATATAATGATTTACAGTATAATATATAAACTTCAAAGTTGTTTGTATAAATAATTCTTCGTGTCCGTCCCCCTGCATGAGCTTCACACTGTGTGTTTGTATGGTTTAGCGGAAAATCATATCTGTACACAGATTATCACATAATGTTATTATTTTACAGATTTTACTAACAGATTAGTTTAATCATCTCTCTTTGGGCTACATCTAGCATTTGCTGCTATGCAACAACTTCACAAATAAAATTACAGAAGTTTTACTCTGTTTCCTCTCCTAACCTCACTCTGTGTCACTCTGGATTTAAATGTCCTTGTGTCTTTGTGTGTGCGTGTGTGTGCGTGTGTGTGTGTGTGTGTGTGTGTGTGTGTGTGTGTGTGTGTGTGTGTGTGTGTGCGTGCGTGCGCGGGGTGTGTGTGTCCCTCAGCACAGACATGAACTCTAATGCGACAAGACAGGTTAGAAAGAATGACATAATAAGAGAGAGAGAGAGAGAGAGAGAGAGAGAGACTGCAATATAGAGAGTCCCACATGTTTCAAGTATTCAGTACTCAGAAGTGTTTACTTGTTTAATGTTGACATGTTTAAATTAACATAATTTATCAGTCTTCATAAAAATATTTTTCTCATATTATTTGTGCCATCAGGCTTACAGTCAGTGAAGCTCATAACAGAATAACTTCTCGCTTGTCAAAAGGAATTTATCAGTAACTCTTCACCTGTTACCTGCTCCCTATAAAAGGGCTCATCAGTGTATTTGACAAGAAGAAGCCAGAACTCATCTCATCCAGCACTCGAGGCTCAGCAGCTCGTTCGACTGCATATTCTGCACTTTGCCCTCATTAAACTCACCAAGCACCCCAGAAAACTAACTGCACATGTGCAAGTGTGTGTGTGTGTGTGTGTGTGTGTGTGTGTGTGTGCGCTCACAAATAAAAGAGCACTTATACGCGGGCAGTTCATCAGTCAACAGTTTGTGAGAAAAATGCACAAGACTAATATCAGAGAAAGTGCAGTGGAACTGGAAGGCAGAGTCTTTCAATGACTGTAAACTCATCTCACCAACTTCCCCGTGTTTCAAAACCCCGACTTTGACTGGTACATACAGACACATCGGAGACAAGGCACAGAGACGTCCTTTCACAGGACTTTGACGGAGGAGAGCACCTTATCTTTTATGTGATTAGCACACTTACACCAGCAGAACACAAATGTGTCACTATAGAGACGAGAGGCCCTTAAATGACAATAGAGGAGCTCAAATATTATGTATCCGGGTGACATTTAATTTCGGTCACAGATCACGCTCCTTCACAATGGCTGGTAAGGGATAAAGATATGAGCTCTCGCATCACATGCTGGTTCCTCACACTGCAAGATTTCATAGCAATAACTTCTTGCTCGTCAAAGGGATGGAGCTCACAGTGCGCATCCAGCACCACGGACAACTCCCTATGAAATCCCTTAACTCATTTAAATTCCCCCTGGCCTTGCTCGACCAGTTGTAGATCTTTATGATTATGATTATGATTATTATTATTATTATTTATATACAAGGGATTTAATGAACAAATAACAGTAAGATATAATAAGATGTAAAAATAACCCTTTTTTAAAAAAAATAAACCTTACTGTAATAGTATATATACTCTATAATTTACATTAAGTGTACATTGGTGGCCTTTTTTAAAATTATTATTGACAATCAAGATAGTAAGGATTATTTGTTATTCTATGTAAATTTGTAAAAAAAAATATTTAGTAGGAATTCCTTAATTCTTCAAACCCTGCTGTATACAGCTGGATATAGAGTCAAAAATACGTCTGCAATACAGTAATGTTAACACTCGTTCACTCCATGCCAGCTTGATTGTTCCATGAAGAACACAAGTCACTTATGATTCCAGAGCGTTATGCATTTCTATGCAGAGACAAACACCCCGACTTCAGAAAGTAAAAGTCCTGCCGTATATTAACTAAAGCAGCTGATTCTAATTAACAAAACTCATCAGCCAGATAGATTCGATCTAATTAGTGACATCACCTGTTCTGTATGAAACAGTGATCTACATGACTAATACACTACACTATTCGTAGAATATAATATTATACTATTATGGAGATGTGTAACATTCTATAAGCTACAGTCACTCAGCAGTGTGTTTCCCCTTTAAAAGCAGGAACTCTGAGTTCTGAAAGTGAAAGTAACAGAGACGCCTCCTCCCTCCCTCCCTCATTCCTCCTCTCTGTGGTTTGTACATCATTTGTTTTCTAACAGATTCCTTGTGCATCGAGAAACTGGGCTGAAAGTGACCTTCAAAATGTGTCGAGGTTTGTGTTCTTGATTAAACACTAATGTGTATTTTGTGATATTGTGATGATCCTGTTTATCCATTTGCTCTGAGGATGACTCGACAAAATGCAGCATTTGCCTTTGCTTAGCCAGAGATACATTTATTTATTTCTCCTTGGTTGTTTCAAAATAAAATGGTACAGTTACACAATTATTGATCATTTAAAAGCATATGAATGCAGGTACTTTTTTATGTATAATGTGTAATATATCAGTTAAACCTAAACTCTATTATTATTTGTATGCTTTTTTTTTTTAGTTCTTCCAATCAGGAAACTATTTCATGTCATGGTCCTTGGGAAGACCTTGGATTCCCACAAGACCTTTCTGGATGCTCTCACAACCTCACCCAGTCTTTGTGAAGTATCTTTAGTGGATGATAGTGATGTCATCATTGCTTTTGTCCCGAATGTGTCTCGAGCTGGTACTGACATTTCAGCTGCGATGGAGAAGATTCCTAGTAAGTACAATTTTAAATACTATAAAGTACTATTTCACTGTAATGAGATTTACATTTAATACATATTATTATTTATGATAGTCTTTATCATAAAGCCTCTGTCATAAGGGCAGGCGATAAAAAAACAAACAAATGAATGAAGGCATGAGGAAGTAGCTCCTCCCCCTTTTCATATCAGCTTTATATAAACATTTTGTAATAGTTGTAATCATGTAGCATAATTAATTGATTATAAAATATATAGATTTTGGGTTTTGTTTGTTTGTTTAGTTTCCTTATTTAAATAAATAAAATTCTTATTTCTCTGAACAATTAAGTCTTAACCCTTAATCTCCCAGGAGTCATCACAGGTTACATTACTCACCCTCATTAACACACACGTGCTTACTGAATATTTAATAGTAGTTAATTAGTCAGATAAACACCCGTGTATTTAACTGGGAATTTAAGAGATAGAATCAGCTGGTATAAGCATCATTACTATTGTACTTTAATATTTAACACACTTCTGATATGTTTCTGATGAAAGTTCAACTCAGTGCTCTTACTCTCCCTCTCTCTCTCTTACTCTCTCTCTCACTCTTTCAGATGATAAGCCCATTGTTCTCGTGGTGCTCCACCACACATTTGATCCATATGAAGTTATTCCAGACAGCAGACGCTGCGTAGACAATGAGAGAGTGTTTGCTGTAGATTGTCTCTTCCATGAAGATCAGGGGCTGCTGAGATGCCTGCGCAATGACGACGCAATCAGAGCCGTGAAGAAACACCTGATTGGACACGAGGTAGGAGTTCTGTACATGCCTCCTTTGACATGATTAGGGGAAGATTTTTATTAGCTTGAGCTTAATGGCCAAAAGAAAGGAAGTGCAGTTAAAGTGGACAATGAAAAGAGACTGTGCTGGTAACTTTAAGCACAGATTGTTTTTTTTTGTTGTTGTTGTTTTAAATAAATAACCTCACTGCACTTTGTGATCCAAAAGAGAGTTGAGCCAAAAGGCAAAGCTCTTGATCTAGCAGTCGATCGTCGCTCCTACCCTCATGGGCATGAGCGTTGAGGCATGACTGAAAGGACAAGATAGTGGATACAAGCGGCTGAAATGGGTTTTCTCAGGAAGGTAGCTGGCTTTTCAGTTAGAGATAAAATGAGAAGCTCAGTCATCTGTGAGAAACTCGGAGTAGAAACGCTGCTCCTTTGCATGGAAAGTTGAAGTGGTTTGGCCATTATATTTCCATAACGCCTCAGGATCCCCCAGTCAGAGTTGGTTAAGGTGAGCAGGGGAAAAAGAAGGTTTGGGGTTCCCTGCTGGAACTGCGACTCCTGCGACCCGACTTTGGATACGCTGTTGAAAATGGATGGATTAAATAAATAAATAAAGTAAAAAATTCTACCAAAAAAATAAATAAATAACTAAAAATACACAGACACACCCCAAACCATGTACAGCTATAGTATGTTGTCTTGCTAACAAGCTAGTTCACCATCTAACTGAAACTTCCATAAGTAAGGACTCCCAGTCCATGTTTGTTCTCCCATAACTCTGAATATCTCTAAACCATGGAATAAATATTCCTGCTCTCTCTCAAAATGTGCTACTGATCACTTCTGATCAGAAACTGCACTGGTTTAAAAATGATGACGATTTCACATTCTGCTCTTTTTGTCTGTTTTTTGCAGGTGGATCACCTTCACATAAGGATAATCCTTGGTGTGGTTGTTTTTGTGCTTATTACTGGGGCTATCGTAGCGCTGATCATTAAAGTGTCACGCCCCACAAATTCAAGTTCTCTTAATTAATGTTTTCATTCATGATTAAAAAACCAAGCTGAGAATGCATGACGTTTCATCCTAGGGGTAACGGATCTGCTTTTTACTCTTAAACACCAGGACGACACCAAGAGCTGCTTTCCACTATTTTATTCGATCCTGTAGACGACAATTTAACACATATATATTGTCTTCAGACTGCACTGCACATCTGACCCCCTCATCAATACACAGCGGCATTGTCAGATCAGATTAATTATTTCCTTGAATATGCATGTAAGGGTATTTCATAAATTTTACAATTTACCCACATGTACATACATAAGGATGCATTAAAAATTTACAGGAAAACATCTTTTTTCCTTTCCAGTTACAACAGCATCAACACATTTTCCATTTTTAACTTTAAACAAACCGTGAAAACTACATACAAAACTTACATTCACCAGAGCCACCCTATGGACAAATAGAAGTGTGCATTTAGGTAAATAAAATGTAAACAGAATGATGGTCAATAAACGTACCTGTAGAAGACAATTTAACACATATATATTGTCTTCAGACTGCACTGCACATCTGACCCCTATACATACAAAAATAACTGTTTATACTGAGAAATAGGAGTTACAAACACAAAATGGCGACTTGCCAACGTGCTTTTAGCATGCATGTTAAACTCCATAAAACTGCCACAAACTTAATTTGGTAATAAAAACCAAACAAAAATACCATAGTAATGTAATATAGTTTCCATGAAATGACAAACATTTGCATTACAACAAGAGAAACTTAATTATTCTCAGGAGCAACTCTCTGTACAACTTACCCTCATCAATACACAGCGGCATTGTGAGGGGGTGGGGGGGGGGGTGTGGGGGGGAGGCAGACTACGGAAACACAGGATGTACGAAAAGGGGTGATGTGCAGGTCTATAATTGCCACAGAAAATGAATAAAAATGACTGCAACATGTGTTCTCAAAATGATAAAATTCACAAATATTAAATAAAATCTTTAAATAAATACAAATCACAATACAATTTGAAAATATTATAATTTTAACAAAGTGCAATTCTAACTCTGTTACATAGGCCTTGTATCAGCTTCTTATCTATGGTGCCGTGAATTTGTTACAATTACATTATTGAGATCATCAAAGGAATATTAATATTACACAAAGATAACCCAAGGAAATACAAAATGTAGGTTTTAAATGACGATTTCATTTATTAGAAGAAATAAAAGCTGTCCAAACCTGCCTAGCCCTATGTGAAAAAGTAATTTGCCTCTTGCTAAATCATGAATGAAATGGAATTTTTGGAAAGCTGGGTTAAATTTCACTTGCCATACCCAGGCCAGACCCGTTGAATCAAGAAATCAGCCTATATTTGTCACGTTTACATTACTGCACAGTGAACTTCTTTTTTTCTTCACATATTCCAGCTTTTGTTAGAAGGGTCAGCCATTTGACAGTGGCACAGGAGCAGACAGGGTTAAGGGCCTTGATCAAGAGCCTAACAGCAGCAACCTGGTGGAGCTGGGGCTCGAACTGCTGACCTTTCAATGTGGCTGCATTAAAAAGCTGGCTGAAAGTAAATGTCTTCAAAGACGAGAAGGCCAAAATTCCTCCACAGTGAGTGAAAGACTCATTGCCAGTTATCACAACAATTTCACAATTTCACAAACCTATTAGATTTAGGGGCAATTACTTTTTCACATAGGGCCAGGCAGGTTTTTCCCCTTAATGAATAAAATGAGAAACATTTTCTATTTACTCAGGCTATCTTTGTGTAATATTAAAATTTATTTGAAGATCTTAGTTGTCTCAGTTAAGTGTGACGAATATGCAAAAAAATACAAACGAGGAGGGGGCAAATACTTTTTCATGATTTATAATATATTAGACTGTATAATATAATGATTTACAGTATCATACTGTATATTAACTTGTATGAATAGTTCATGTCCTTCAGCTGAAGACTGCGAGCCTTACAGTGTGTTTTAAGGGTTTAGCTGGGAAAACTGATCTGAATACAGATTATAGTAACAGATTAGTTTAATCATCTCTCTTTCTCGTTACGCTACATATAGCATTTTCTGCTTTAAAACAACTTCACAAATAAAATGACAGAATAGCTGTGTTTCCTCTCCTAACCTCACAAAACGTCACCGTCGACATAAATGTCCGTGTAGACTCGATGAATGTCAAAGTGTGTGTGTGTTTTCTGTTTAAGTCCCCCAGAATAGAAATTGTTTCAGTTCTGTCATCAAAGAGGGACATAATGAGAGAGAGAGAGAAAAAAAGAGAGAGAGAGAAGACTGTGGATCAACATGTTCTTTTGCGGAGACCATAAATGTCTATAAATGCATGTTTATGACCCTTTGCACAGATATAAACTCAAATGCAACGGAGAATTTATAAAGACGGACATGATGAGAGATAGAGAGAGAATAAAGAAGAAACTTGAATGGAAAAAATTTTTACTGGCATCACAAATACTAGTCCCATTTCATTGTGGAGACAAAATCTATAGCTGCTAATTAAAGTCACATTCAGATCTCTCCAAGGTGTTGTACTGATGATGGGAGAGCCGTCCCGCTGCATAAAGTCTTCCCCAGAGTGTCCCAAAGATTCTCACTAGGGTTAAGGTCTGGACACTAAGGTCTATACGATAGGCACTAGGCATGATGGGTGTATCGCATCATCCACCTCTCTTCTTACCCTGACACGCCCATCGCTCTGGAACACAGTAAATCTGCACTCATCAGACCACATGATCTTTTTTTTTCAATGTCCCTCATTCAGTTCTGTATGCTTCCTAGCAAAATTATGTCTTGTTTTCCAATTAACCTGACTGGTAAGTGGTTTTCTTGAGGCTACACAGCTATTTAGACCGAATCGCTTAAGTTCTCTTTATATTGTGTTCATGGAAATGCTCTTACTGCCACTATTAAACAGCGAGTTCTACTGTTGTTTTCTTATGATATATGACCTTCAGATTTTCTTTCCTGGCCACGTTTCTTCCTCGAAGATGACAGTGCACCTCTATCCTCCAAGGTTTTAATAGTGTCCTACAGTTTTTAACTTAATCTTAGTAGTTTCTACAATCTGCTTAGTTGTTTTCTTCAATGCAGGCCAATAATTTGACCCTTGAAACAGCGTAATCACAGGATACGTCTTCAAATCTGACATGGCTGATTAAGAAATGAGACGCTACTCACTGCATCAGTTAAATAACATGCTGCAGCTGAACCATATTAATCACTGCTGTAATTATCCAATGGAAGAATCTTAACTATTTGCTTAGTTAAATCCAGGTGGGGGCGACACGGTGGTGTAGTGGTTAGCACTGTCGCCTTGCACCTTCAGGGTCTGGGTTCAATCCCCGGCCAGGCTCGATTCCGGTCTCTGTGTGCATGGAGTTTTTCCTCCGGTTTTCTCCCACAGTCCAAAGACATGTAGGTTAGGCTAATTGGCGTTCCCAAAATTGCCCGTAGTGTGTGAATGAGTGAGTGTATGTGTATGTCTGTGCCCCAAGTGCCATGTGCCCCAAGTCTCCTGGGATAGCCCCCCCCCCCCCCCCCCCCCCCGTGTCCCTGAATACAGGATTAAGCGGTATAGATGATGAGTGAGTGAGAAAGGTGGTGACTTTGTGTTTGTGTGTGTTTTAATGTAAAATTGTCTGCTGCATGTGAATAAATAAAGAACACTTCACCTAATGTGATGCCATTTTATTAAAACATATAGTTGGACATTTCATACATTGATATCTTTAACAATTATTAATGCCATGACTAAAATGGAAGCGCAGTATAGATTTGATATACAACGTTCATGGGTTACAAAATATATTCTACTAAATCTTCCCTCATACACCAACCAAAGGAATTATTTCTGTACAAAAGGCATTCGCCTCATTTACAATTTCCATGCTCTGCCTTTGTGACACCTGAATACTGAATACTGGACAGTTAACGTGTGTGTGTGCGTGTGTGTGTGTGTGTGTGTGTGTGTGTGTGTGTGTGTGTGTGTGTGTGTGTGTGTGTGTGTGTGTGTGTTTGTTTGTGTGTGTGTGTGTGTGTGTGTGTGTGTGTGTGTGTGTGTGTGTGTGTGTGTGTGTACACAAGATGCTTATGAAATGTGTACACAAAGGTTTTTAATTAATCATACATCCATCCAGTGACAAAAATTAATAATTAGACTATAACTGTAGGAGAGTTTTTACTATAATTCTCTTTCAGGTATGTAATGCGTGTACATGTGAGGGTTGGTGGCTGTGTCGGTGAAAGCAATGTGAATGTTGAATACTTGTTACTGTAGCTTCAAGTTAACAAAACATATAATTCATGAGTTAATGCTAAGCAACAGTGTGAGCTCTAAATATTGTCTTATAATAAGCTACACAGATCAAATGGCTTCCCGGTTTCACTCGTAGATATACAAACTAGAGTCCTAGATAGATGACAAAGTGCACACTACAAAGTGCACACTACTCTCCACTTTTTGCTAAAGATTTTAAAGAATTTTTTGATTAAGTTATCCAACAGAATGTAGCCTTTTTCTTTATATTCTCCACCAGTTTTTTTTTTCTTGTATCTGGTGTAATATGGGATGTTTATACATTAAAGCTTTAAAAACTTAGATACTTATATAACCTAATATAATAGCACTTTTTCCTTAAAATAATACCTGACCCACGCACACATCATTGAATTTTGTCAAAAGAATCTAAAGAAGGTAACTATTTCTGTTCAATCTTATTAAAATAGATTAGCTGATCTAATCTTTTTGCAAGACAATTCTTTCTGCATTTTTGTTAACAGTTAGCAAATCTGTTTACAGTACGTCAATAGTAAGCCATTAATTTCATTGTGCTGAGGTAGAACCAATGTGCTAGCAATGAAGCTTCGCATTTATCTATCTAGGTCTCTATCAGTGCTATTCCACCAGAAGTCCTGACAAGGTGAGAAATCGAGTTAGTACTGAATTTGATTCCTCTTCTTGCAGGAAAGCAAGAAATCAAAAATCAAAAAAGAAATCACAATGTGACCATTTAAGAAGCAAAACCAATTAGGTTTGTAAAACAAAAGAAATTCTAAGCCAACCTGGTTGCAAAAAGACCTAAAGAGACCAGCAAACTCATTTAGGAATCTGACTAACATTAAATTCTAGGCAGTTACAGTGGAACCTCGGATTGTGAGTAACGTGGTTTACGAGTGTTCTGAAAGACGAGCAGAGATTTTAAATAAATTTTACAAGTGCCGAGTATCGTGTATCACGTATGAGCCTCTTATTTTGACACCGAGCGTCAAGTGATCACAACTGAGCCAATGATTTTTCTCTCTCTTGCTGCGGAATTATGGGTAATCGTCTCCCCATTCCGTCTTAATGCTTGTCTCTTACTGGTATAAACAACATCTCCTTCTCCCTCCTATGTGTGTGTGCGTAATTTGACACTGTGCTCCACACACACCGACACACACAAACACACACACACTCTCTCTCTCCCTCCCTCGCCTTCACTCATCGTCCTATGTTTGCGCGCGCATACTTTGACACCGACACACACCGACACACCCTCTCTCGTCTTTACACTTTCCTCCCCGGCTTCACACACACCCTTTCTTTATACAGAGAATTCTGCTCGCGATTCTTTTCAAAGGTAAGGTGCTGGTTCTTTTGTTTTTTTTTGTTTTTTTTTACTTTACAGCAGTGATTCCGTTAGTATGCGCTTACGCAAGTGTCATTAGAGAGATTTATTTCTTCCCTTTTAAAACAGTGTTTCTGTTGGGTGGGGCAAGGGGGAGGAAGAGAAGTTTTACTGTGTAAGACGAGGCAAGGGAAGGGGCTAATTCCACACACACACACACACACACACACACACACACACACACACACACACACACACACACACACACACAGATCTGTCGGGATTTATTTTTACTTTTTTAAAATGTTAAGTGCAGGTTAATTTGTTTTATTTTTACTTTATATATTGTATTAATTATTTTTATGTATGTATTGTTTTGGGCTGTAGAACGAATAATTAGAGTTTTCATTATTTCTTATGGGAAAATTTGATTTGGTTTACAAGTGTTTTGGAATACGAGCCCACTTCCAGAACGAATTAAGCTCGTAATCCAAGGTTAAACTGTATTATGAATTAGTACTAAAAACACAAGTGTTCTTCAACTAGCATTTTTTAATGGTGTAACTTTAGATGATTATTATGTCTCGACATCTGTCAGCGTCTAAATAATGCTCAGCCTGCCCTAGTTTTTAATGACCAGACATACACATAGCAGATTATTTAAAAATATAGTTAAATGAGCAATTAGATGAAACCAAGAACAGCCATAAACTTGAAACATGCAGCACCTTTGTTATTTGTAGGAACATTCAAGGTGTAGTGCCATGGTGCCACAACAAGTGGCGCCATAAACTCATCTGTTTGCTGAATAACGTTAAGCTATTCAGCAAACAGATTTAAGCTAAACAAACATTATAAGCAAATTTTCATAAACAATGTGACTATTGTGATGATGGAGCACTTCATCACTGCCTCACAGACTGTGCCAATTCAGCACCCACTGTGTTGTAGATTAGCAGCGTGACAGCAGGGTGAGTCTGATCAACATGACACGGCTGGCACTGTGTCAGACAGCATGTGACTCCTTCCTCTCTTCAAGAAGACAGGAGCATATAAAAAGGGAGAGAAACAAGAGTGAATACTGACGTTAATCCTATGCTGAACTCTGACCTATGCCAATCTGCTGCCTTTAGACCAGAAGACAAGCTTCAAGAGAAACTAACTGGCAGATGCTTCCTCTCAACTTCGCTCAACCCTGAAAGAGCCATCCCATGACTGCTGATGGAGTGCTACAGACTACGCTGACATGCCTCACTTTCACTACACCTACCACTCCACTGCTGCACCTGCTCCTTCACGTCATGTGGCAGTGGATTCATCCTGAGCAACTGACTTGCCCTGAAACAATTTGTCCTAAACTAATTTTTGTGGTCACTGCCCTGAACAGTGGAAGGCTGTGGAGATGAAGACCTGGCTGAAGAGCTGGCTGTGGTCAGCAAATAACTGTCCAGCCCACATCCTAATAAACTTACAGTTCAGGGACTCCTTGATAAGGTGGGTATTGTTTCTCTGGCTTCTCCCTTAGGTATTTCCCCAGTCTGCCAAGAAGGGGGCATTCATCCATGTCCGTGTGGACAACAAAGAGGTCTCTGCCATGTGGGGAACCAAGGAACTGCATGGTCCTCATGTCTAGGTCAGCTTCATGATCTCCCTGGCCCCCAGAGAAGTGCAAAAGGGGAGAGGCAAAAGAGAAGCCGGCCCTGCTGACGAGGTCCACCATACTGTGCCTGCCAGGCACACAAGGAAGAAGACAACAGTGATGCAAGAGTGACAGGTAAATTAGACAGACCTACTGATCTTCTCATTTCTGTATCTCCAAAGGCTGTCAGAGGATAAATGATGAACAGTTTAAACACTTCTTGGGGCAGCCTTGTGAGGCGGTTAAGAGTGTGAAATACTTTTGGCTACCATAGCAAGATTGGAACATACCCTCTGGATGATCACTTAGCAGCGATGAACATTTTTTAAACATTCCAAGGCTGCCTCCATTTACCGGGCAGGGAAGCTGAAATTAATAACAGTATGCCAATAATGTCCCCAGTGCCAGCAAACCTCGTGTGGAAGCCTGTCTCCACTCTGATCATGCCACTGCCCGGCATTGACCTAGTAGGTCCCCTGCCCAAGTCTGTGAGGAGGCATGAGTACATATTAATTGTAGTTTAATGTGCCACTTGTTACCCCTACATTCTCTGAAGCTGTTTGGGGTGTCTAAAGAAATATTGATCAACCAGGCTGCACTGTTTGTTTCCAAGCTGATGACTGAAGGAGACCCGAACCTTGGTCTACAACCCCCAGAGCAAGGGGCTTGTTGAATGCTTCAAATAAACCTTCATGTCTAGGATGTAGGAGGTCACTGATGAAAAGGTCA
This sequence comes from Clarias fuscus, assembly GCA_030347435.1. NCBI lineage: Eukaryota > Metazoa > Chordata > Actinopteri > Siluriformes > Clariidae > Clarias > Clarias fuscus. Next base: position 21,831,845 of record CM059228.1, read on the forward strand.
TTGATGGGAAGTAATTTGAAATTCAAAGACTCTCCAGTTCTCTAATGGCTTCACCCTCATTTGAGCTCATCTGCGGGTAATGGCCCCAGGAGCTCCTGAACATTACTCTATTGCTCAGCGATCAAATATGCAAAGGACATACAAGAACACACTGACCTGTACTTTCTACCCTAATCAACATATGCAATGAGCCAGGGCCATACAGTAAAGATTGTACCTCATGTAAAGCAAAGAACAGTAGAGGAGTAGTAGGTCTAAGTATTAATGCAAAACATATTAGACAACTATTAAGCTAAGCCTGTTAAATTCCTACTTAGCACATAGTCGGCTATGTAACTGAGATGAAACTGCTGAAAAGATTGGCAGTTGTATTGTCTCTTTATTATTATTAGGCCCATTATCATCTCTGTAACTATCCTCCTTAAGCTTGGAACGTTAGACATTGTTACACAGTAATATTACAAAGGCATTTAAGACTGCTTTTCTGATTTCAACACCCTATAGCACAATGCAACTTGTAGGAAATAATTTCTGGCTCTGCTCTTAAAAATCACAATATTATCCTGCATTCTTTTTGCAACCAGGAGGCACAGCTGATGTCAGAGTGACATGTCTCAGTCGGGGGTCTCTACATCAAAATAATATGCAACAAAAATGTATGCACCAAAAATATTTTCAGAAGTGTCCTGGAAATTCCAGTCCTGTTTGACGTGTGGTGAAAAAGCACAAGTATATGTATATCCGTGGTTCCACTCTGTCCTTGTGTTCAAACATACTGTATGGCAGGGATGCAGGGTTTCTTGTGGCAAAACACAAAATGAAGGATATGTCTTGAAGGGTTTGAGTCATTAAGGTCATTCTGAATGTCTAGAAGTGAATCAAGGCGACTGGGTTGGTTATCTTGAAGATGCCTTGACTTGTTACCAGACATATCAGAAATGAACAATAAAGGAGTCTGTGATGGTCGGTCTTTTGGATATTTTTTTCATCGACTCCTCCTCCTTCTCTACCTGCCTCCAGTCTTTCAAAAATCCATGGAAATGGAGCGCTGACTCGAATCTGGTATGCTAGTAGCGTTGT
>CM059228.1:21837924-21947924 GCA_030347435.1 Clarias fuscus
CTCTCTCTGTCTCTGTGCATATGAGCAGCACATTCGCAGTGACAGCCCGAGCTGTTTCTCCGCTTTATAAAGATTAATGTGTCTGTTATGGCCTTAAATTGGACTTTGTTCATCCACTGAGAGGAACAAGCCGAGCTCTTGGTACCGAAGACTTTTCAGAAGTGACCTGACATCACACCAGACTATGACATCTCGTCCAGAACACATCATCCATCAGGACTCATTATGTATCTGAAAACATCCGTCTCGATCACTGAGAGAACGCTGCAGTGATATTTTTCTTTCCTTCATTTGACGCGGTTTGAGGTTGGGGTTTGTTCACCGTTTGATTGATGGAGGCAATAAATCCAGGCTCAGCTGCCAGGGTTCGGCACGCCGCTCCAGTGGTGTTTAGTGCCTCCGATGTGAAGGTCACACCGAGCGCTTCGAGCTACAGCGCTGACCGGAGCAGCACACCGCACTAATTCCACTGATTATCCGGCCATTTAATACAAATAATACGGACTAGCGCCGGGGCAAGTCGCTCCGCTGTAATTATTTGCAAATTAATGCAAAACATTTAGAAAAAAATGCAAATATTACACACAGGTCCTGCCAAATGACCGGATTGAGGGGAAACAAACTCATTTACCTTTTTTTTCATTCATCAACGGCAGAGAAATGATGTTCGGCTTTCCATTAAATCTGATCCATTAGCCTGGAAAATGCGTTAGCCCTTCTCTGAGCCGCACAGCAGAAGAAGAAAAAAAGAAAGAAAGAAAAAAAGCCTGAGCAAGAGTAATGGCCTTTTTTCCCCGATATCGTCTCTGTGTAATGGCATTAAGTGTAATTAATTTTACACGTCTCAGGATAGATTAGAGCCACTGGAGAGTCCTGAGCTGCTCACACTGTACGGGAACACCGGATCAACAAAACCGTATCCTAGTCCGCCATTTATTTACTCTCACATTTAGATTTGCAGGTGAAATAAAAACGTAATGTTGCTTAATCTAGTGAAACGATGAACAGTCCTCACCTGATCTCTACACTGCTGAACAGACAAAACTGTTGTTCAGAAAGAAAATAATTTTTACAAACAGATTAATCTAACAGCTGTGATCTAGAAACTATAATTCATCTAATATTATAATTATGTCTACATAAGCACAACATTTCACATTTTTGTTGTAGACTATTTAAGTATACAGTCGGTACTGATCGTACATGTCAGAAGTTCACCTTAATAAGTCCGCTATTGAACATAAACATACTATCTACTCTTATTACACTCGTTCAATTTTGATTCACTTATGTATATATATATATATATATATATATATATATATATATATAGATATAGATAAGATATATATATATATATATATATATACATAAGTGAATCAAAATTGAACCACTGTAATAAGTGTACTTATATATATATATATATATATATATATATATATATATATATATATATATATATATATATTATATATATACACACACACACAAATTTCTTTTTTTTTTTTAGTATGCACCTCCAGAATTATCCATCACATTCACGGGGGGTTGTTTTTCGTAATTAAGTATAAGAGAGCTCATCTGATTTAGGGTTCAGAATGTTACATGTAATGAGTGATTCACTTGAAAGAGGCCCTGAATATTCTGTAATAACTCTTGCTAGGACGAGGAAATCTGAATGAAACATACACGTACAATGTGCTCCTCAGTGTATGGAGCTTAGAACAGGCCCGGATGGCCCTGAGGTAGGGGTGCCAGACCGCCAATGCAGCGTTTAACAATGTACCCCTTTACTCAGTCACTCAACTTCTCATCAGGATGGTGGTGTACAGCAGTGAGCAGAGCATCTGCATAGTGCGAACCTATTGGGTCACCAAGTCCTTTAAGCGATGCCAGAGTGAATTTAGGAAGAAATACGGTGTTCCTGATGTATCCTCAAAAAGTGTTATTCACTTTGTTGATCCCTTCTTGTGGAGGCAGTACGAAAATGTCGCAGGACACCATGGGTGACGTGCCACTTCGCCTGCACAAGTCGTCTCCGAGACACCTCACATAGGAGACTGGGAGGTCTTATTCAGCATGTCAAAGAGCTGCACAAAGGGCAAAATTGCACGTGTGTCTTGTCACCGTCGTTCAGGTGCTCAAAGTAAGTGATACGGAGAAAAGAGTCAGATACGGTCACTGTCATGGAGCACCACGTCGGTAAGAGTTCACTCCCAGCATCGCATGTAATGCAATTGATTACACATACATCTAGGTACAGGAATATAGCGGGGGGGGTTTTTTTGGCTCGGATTGTTTCATCATAGCGAGAGTGAATCAGCCTATTTAAAGATGTATGTGGCATTTATCAGTTTTTGCATAAAAAAAAAGAGCTGTGTTAGATTTGCTCATACAGGTAAGAATAAATCCTTTATGATTTGTGCTACATTACTGTACTGTACTTTACCTTTCACGAGTAGCAATGTATAACTGAGAGCTAAAATCGGAGCGCAATGCTACAGGCTACGGCAGATCTTTTATATATTTCATGGCCCTATGTGCTCCAGTGCCACCTGCCCGGAGCACATTAAAGAATGAAATATGAATGTGGTTTTGGGACTTTTTCTTTTTTTTTTTAGATGACTGTATACTGGGTCTTAAAAATTAGGGCTGTCTGGGAAAGTGCAGCTAGTTCAGTTCATAGGTTGTGACATATACAGTATGATAGTATAGATTAAATGTAACAGATTAGATTTGATTAAAATTTGACATCATTGTGGGCAGTACTGGTACAAATTTCTAAGAATGGTGAGAGCTGTGCATAAGCGAACGGCCAAAAACCTATTAATCAACTAAAGCACAGTAAATAAGAATGGACCAAAATTCCTCAACACCAATGTGAGAGACTGATAAAGTCATACAGGGAAAGGTTTTTGCTGCTAAAGTGAATCTACAGTACAAGCTGGTGATAATAAAGACGCACTATGATCACATGATTGATGTTTTTACACACACAAAAAAAACATAGAATTAAAACTTTTATACATGACTTTGGTTAAAATAATTCATGTTGGACCTGGAGCTGGTGTCAGAGAAATGAATCAATACCTTCTTATTTGTGAATTCAACAGTATGGTGGAGTATAAACCCAAATTATAGAATGTAATCGTCCCTTAACGACTTTTTCACTCAATGCACAGTTCTGTACTGTACATCTGGCGGAAAGGTAACATATCGGTTTGTTATGAAAACGTGGATGAAAAGGCAAGTTTTTACATGGAAAGTCATATATTTTTTTTATATTTTATAATTTATATATTATATTTTAGAGACAGGATCTCGTTGCATCACCTCCCAGTTCAAGCCGAGAGTGAAGACCAGAGCCAAACTAGCCAGGCATTCAGTTTTAATTTCCATGTTTTAGTATTCTGAAGATATCTTGTATGTGAATCAAATATTTATTCAAGCTAATAGCAGGAAAAACATCAATAATATTAAAAACAACCTTCGTGTTAGTTTCAGTTCTGCCAGGTTAAGAATTTAGCCTGTTAAGGTATTAGTTATGGTCCTGTGTGTGAAAGTCAAATCAACAATTTATAACAGTGAATCCATCCATCCATCCATCCATCCATCATACATCCACAAACCTAATCATCTGCAACTCAGAAGCCATCCATCCATCCATCCATCCATCCATCCATCCATCATAAATCCACAAACCCAATCATCTGCAACTCAGAAGCCATCCGTCCATCCATCCATCCAAAGGTTATCGAAGCATTCATTTACCTATACATCTATTTATCTATCCAAAAGACTCTCAGTCCATCCATCTACACACCCACCTACTGTATCTTTGCATCACTCTGATTCTCAAGCTGTCTGATGGATGACTAGGTGTCGTTTCATCCATCCATTTAGTTGACCATGCATCCAGTCCATCAATCTATCCATTCATCCCTCTATTTATCCATCAATCCATGGACCCAAATACCTATTTGATTGTCAGCATGTCTTTCTGCCTATTCATCCATTCACCAATCCATCAATCTATCCACTTACTGTATCCATTTATTCCTTTATTTACCCATCAATCCATCCAACAATCCATGGACCCAAATATCTACTTGATTGCCATTATGTCTTTCTAACCATCAATCCATCCATCCATCCAGTTATCTAGTTATCTACCCATAATGTCACTTAACCATCCATCCATCCATCCATCAATTTATTTGATCTGTCCTTCTTAGAAGCTGTCTGTTTGCCCAGCAATCCATTCATCTAATTACCCATCCAAACAATCATTCATCTATCCATATATTCTGCATATGTGAAATTTGTAATGATTATTTATAGCTTCTCATCCGCAGCTATTAAAACGTACTGTACTCACGATCAATAAAGGAAGTGAAGAGCATTCGGAAGCGGCTGAGGCGACTCGTCTCGTCGGCCCACATGCGTACGACTCCCACTCCGCTCTCCAGCATCACGTCATTGGCTACCGTGCTGCAGAACTTCGCCTTAAGGTTCTCGATGGCGCTGCTGCCATCATAAATGGCCACAAAGTTCCTCTTGCACTCATTTGAGTTCTCCATCTGGTATTCCAGAAAGCGCAGGTAGATCTGCAGGCATAAAAGACAACTTCTTTGGAATCTAAGTATAATTTATTAAATGAGTATCACTACACATGGTACACTCCATCCATCCATCCATTCGGAAAAAACTGTAGTCCAGGTAGGGACCGTGGAGGAGAATGGTGACCATTATTTTCATTTTTATTATTGTGGTGGGACCGCCAGTCAACATTCACACACATTCATACATTATGTACGATTTGGGAACACCAATTAGCGTAATCTGCAGGTGTTTGGAAGGAAACCGGAGTACCCGGAGGAAATCCACCAACAGTGGGGGAGAACATGCAAACTCCATGCACACAGACCCTGAGATGGGACTCGAACCCGGACCCTGGAGGTGCGAGGTGAAAGTGCTAACCCTTACACCACCGCACCGTCTACACACTACATTGAAACAGAAGAAATGTACAGTATACACAGGATTTACATGATTATTAGAGTTAGAGACTGCAGGAGCATCGGTTTTTAATATAATTATCATACACACCGTACATTATGTATGATAAATGCAAAGAGCTGTCCTGTGCCAGCTGTGTGTTACATCATCCCTTCCAACACTGCTGGTGCCCAGAGATGCACAGTCATGTAATTAGCATCAAATTAGCTGAGCTTCCCATACTTGCTTGTTCGACCTATTCATTTATCATCCTGTGGACGTCTTGCAGGTTCTCTGTGACTTTTTACACCCTTCCTTATTGTACCTCCAGGACCTTTAATGTGTCTTATAATCCATTCATCTACCATTTAATTGCAAGTCTTTCATTGAGGTTATCTGTATGTCTGTCCATCCATCCATTCATTCAATTATTCATCAATCCATGCTCCTATTTCCATGGCCATCAATTATCTCTCCAGTCTATCCAATTACCACTCAATCTATTTAACTGTCAAGCAGTTTGTCTGAACGGTTGTCTAGCTATTTGTTTTTCTATCCATCCATCCATCCATCCATCCCAACCATCCAGCCTCTATTTCCTTACACATGTCTCTGCTTGTCTAGCAGCTGAAAAACACTGCAAGATTCAATTATTGTCACTCATGGAAGATAATATGAGCTACTGTAGGTTACATTTGTAGTTCGTGATTTTGTTTTGCTAATGCGTCTGAAACAAACACATCTGGCTGATTTGTTGAGTGTAAGAGTCTGTAAATGTATAGAATCCCATTACCGTCTTACATCCTCCCACCCCAACTCTTCTTCCTGCTCCTGCTGAGTCTGCGCTTCCATTATTTCTGCCTCATCGGCCGAATACCTGCTAGCTCTGCACTGCTAATTTAAGTCTCCTCATCACAGGCAAGCAGTTGGGGGCCTGGCAGTCCCCTGTGGTCTAATCAAGACTGGGATTTGTGGTGGCCAAGCGTTTGGGATGTATGGAATGACAGAGACGAAGCGGTGAAAGTCACCTTGGAATGAGGAGGCGCTCGGATGGTCCAGATGCAATCCAGAGCTTCACCGGGTTTCACTTTTTCCTCCTCTTCCACCTGGCTGGAGCGGACAAACCCATCCGAGCCACTGACCTCGAACTGACAATCTGAAATCATCAATGAAAAGCCAAAAGGCTGAAGGGAAGAAAGAGACAGCAGGAACATGGGGGAAGGAGATGGGATGAGGGAGAATCAAGTGCAGAAGCGATGAAGAGAAATTGTAGACTGGCGGTGGTGGTGGTGGGGGGGGGGAATAAGACTGACAGAATCGCAGACGAGCAAAGATAGCCTGCATGATGAATGGAGGAGTGGAGAATGGTGGTAAAAGATAGCCAGCTGTCGACCTCACGGCACAGAGGGCTCTTCATGAAGTATTGAATGAGGCGGTGAAAGATGGAAAGGCTTACCCGGGATCGGATTTAGAAGTCCACCCACATGCAATTTAAAATCCGGGTCTGAAATGATAAGGCAGACACGGCGTCAGTTAGATATCGCAGTGTGGAAATTCAGGCTGCTGAGAAAGTCACGATTAAAACAGCTGCAGGCGCTGAAGCTCGAGCAGGAAAATCTCAGGCTCCATCTAAATAGAGTGCATTCAATGTTTGACTTATTTGACCTGCTTAACATGCAGAAGACTAACACACTGAAACGACAGCAGCACAGCCAAATATCCTGTTTTATTAAGGGCTGTTTGGTGTAACCGCTTATAGGTTAAACAATATATTTATTTCCAAGACATTTAAAAAAAAAAAAAAATCATTCAAATAAATGCATTAAAGCAGGGTCGTCAGGAACATTTTAAAGTTAACACCAGCTTATTAAGGAGAGATGAACTGACTGTTACAGCCGTCAACACTAAACCATTTGTCCCTAACAAAAAGATATTTGCAATGTTTTCAAGGTTTAGAGAGACATTTCACTCTAATATTTTACAGATGATCTAGATGATGGTCACTCACTCATCGTCTGTACCGCGTTATCCTGTATACAGGTTCACGTGGGGGTCTGGAGCCTATCCCAGGAGACTTAGGGCACGAGGCGGGGTACCAATTCATCGCAGGGTACACACACGAACAATCATTCATCAATTTAACCGAATCCGTATGTCTTTGGACTGTGGGAGGAAACCGGAGTACCCTGAGGAAACCCACCAAGCAAGCACAAGCACCAGCACAAAAACCGCGAGGTGGGGAATCGAAACCCCGACCCTGGCGGTGCTAAGTTTGCTTCCTAAGTATTGTGCTAGTGATATGCAGATATTTAATGTGTATTTACTGTTAAGTTTGTAAAACATTAATGATGTTTTATGCATAAACCGTCTGATATTACTGTAGGTTTTTTAAAATAGTTTAAACCAAAAAAAAAATCATCAATTACGTCGTCTTAGAAAAACACAACATAAGGTGATATTATTATTATTATTATAAACCAGGGCGAATATTTAATGAACAGACAATCATTTATGTAATCCGAGTGCTACAGATGATGACTCAGTGTTCCACCTGCTATGTAGGTGTATTTGACGCGGAAGCCGAGGCCCTCGAGCTCTTCGTCGCTGGAGAATTTGATCCACATGAAGCGTCCGGTGGAGGTGACCACGCCGGGGGTCTTCGGCCCACAGTAGCGATCGATGAGCGGCGAGAAGCCGAAGGGACCATCTCTTATCTCCAGGTGATCGAACCGGCACTCAAACGACGGCTCGATGTAGTAGTTTTTGTCGAAGACCAGTTGGATCCTCTGCCGAGGCAAGGCTGGAGAAGTGAGAATGGAAAATGGGATTTAGCTACACCTATTTTTTTTTTTTCCTTGTTCTCTGATGATGGCGTGGGAAGCGCACAGCCATACCGTGTAGTGTGATTTAACCTTTTACTGCTGCAAGCCATCATGCTCACATCACTGTAAAGCACACTTCAACAGACTCAGGGGGTCAATATAATAATAACAACAGATTCAACCTTCCGCCCACACACATGCACACACGCACACATGCACACACACACACACACTTTTATGAAGACGATGCAAAGTGTGCTAACTTGTATATTGCACTTTTATGGGAATGTGGCAGTGAAATCCGAAAGCGATGTGAGCGCACGGTCGGATCCCATAACTCTCATCATACTGTATCATCACCTGCAGAATTATTGGCACCCTTCAAGAAAATTAACAGAAATGAATGACACATGCAATGACTGATGTTTTGAGCTTAAATATACACAGATGTCATAGTTTATTTTTTGAATCATCAATTAGATTTTCTATTTTTTCCTACATGGGTCTCATAAAATATTATTTACAATATGTGCAATTGTACTTTGGCAAAAAAAAAAAAAAAAAAGAAAAACTACACCTTCTATTGAAGAGGACCAATAGATCTGAAGATGAATCTAAATATTTAACTATTTTAATACATTTTATGAATATGAACAACACCATGACGCCATTCAACAGCATCTAAATAAGATTTTTATACTCCGCACTTGTCTACAGACCGGACACAGATCTAAAGACTTTGTACCAATGTACCCTTTGTGCCTACGTTTGTTGAAATTTTTCTTTATCTCATTTGGCAGGTTATGTCACATTACTTCCATCATGTCATGCTGATATAGCAGAAGCAGGCCAGGCCAGGAAATGTCACAACACACCTTCTCTATGTTACATGCCTCGGCCTTTATGAGAGCCGACTGCTGATAGTCCTTTATAAACCCTCATAGTCAGCTATTATAACATGTTAGTGATGATGATTTTTTTTATCCTTACACTCAAAGCTGTTTTTGTTCAATAGTTACTAAACAAACACATTATACCCTACATGCACCGATCGGCCATAACATTATGACCACCTGTGTACGTCACCATAACAGTGATGCACTGTGTGTCCTGACACCTTTCTATCACAACCAGCATTAACCATTCCTTCAATGTGATCTACACTAAGCTGTCCTTTTGGATCGGACTACACGGGCCAGCCTTCACTCCCCTTCACTGGCCACGCATCATCCGGTCGCCAGTTCACCGGTCTTCCTTCCTTCCATCAATTTTGGTCAGACCAGGAACGTCCCACGAGAGATTCCAATTTGGAGTCGATCTGAGAAGGGCCAGATTGTGATGTCTAGAGGACCGGATCAGAGTATCTCCAAAACTGCACGTGGGATGTTCACAGGCTGCAGGGGTCAGGACATAACAAAAGTGGTAGAAGGAATGAAAACCGGTGAACTGGCGACAGGGTCATGGGTGGCCAAGGCTCACTGATGCACACGGCGAGTGAAGGCTGGCTCGTGTAGTCCGATCCAACAGAAGTGCTACTGCCGATCAAATTGAGGAAAAGGTTAATGCTGGTTCTTATAGAAAGGAGTCAGGACACACACTGCATCACTGTTTTGATGGCAAAGGGGGACCCACTCAATATTAAGCGGGTGGTCATGGTGTCCAACAAAGTGAATATGATAGCAGATCAATAACTACAATTTAGAGCTCATGAGATCACGTGATCCACAATCAGCACGGTCTGGCAGTCACGTCTGCCCCAGATAATAACACCTAGACCAAAAATTTACCCCCATGGATTTTACTAAACACATGACAAGAGACCAGATAACAGTGTGTGTTGAGAAACTCCAGACATTAATTAAACATTACCAGGTTTTATCAGGCTCCAGCTGTTCTTTATAACATTTCAAGGCAGATTTACGATGTGGTGATATTTACCGCCCTCTCATCCAGCAAGTGTTAAATTAATGTTCAATTATCGTTCTGTAAAACCGAAACATTGTTCAAGGAGAATATTACAATAGTTTACTTGCTGTTATTAAATACACTATTTTTCTTCCTACCTTGCTATTCATCCACCTGTCTCACTGCTACCTTATGCTGTCTGACGCTCGCACCGGGGCTACCGTATGTAGCCGTTTAATGCATAGGATAGATCCATTGTGGAAACAAGTATTAAGCATTAATAATATATCAAATAGTAAGTGACTAAGATGTGACGCTTTAATGACAGCCCTGGCCCAACTGAACCCCTGTACTATAAATTAGCAAACATACTGTAACACAAGTGCATCATGTGTATTGTGTTAAATGTATTGGACGTTTATTTCATTATGATGCGACCTGAGGTATAAAGGTCACTAAGGTCAGGGTCTCAGGGTCTCACCTCTGACCAGGTTCAGCCTCGCCTCACTGCTGGACGGCTGGTAACCACAAGTCTCTTTTCTTTTTGTCACTGGGACACTGAGAAAACTGTCTTACAGGAGTTTGACCTCTTACGTTACGGCTTTCCCGTGAACAACAACAACAACTGTCCAGCATTGGAAAACCCCAGACGAGATCACCAGACGAAATGGTGGCGGGTCGGTTTTACACCAGATGTGATGTCACATGTTTTAAAGACAATCAGAACATGAAATCAATATTTTCTTCTACAACTTTACCGCTCAATATTTAACTCTGTATTTAACTCCTTTTTTTATATTCATGAGAGAGAAACCAATTTTGTCATCTTCATGAATTCCTTAGTAGTAATGCATAAGATTAAAGAAAGAAATTACGTAAAATTAAATAAAATTAAATCCAGAGTTTATTCTTTAGGATACATTTTTTGTTATTTTGCATTTTCTGAAATTAAGTTCTTAAATTAATTCTGAGTGTCACAGACAGCACCCCTTATGTTTGGCTGAATGTTCCGTAGCAAGTTTCACCTTTACCAGACAAGCAACCAGCTTCTGGCAGAATTCTTCTTGAATATTTGGCCAGTTTTCTTGGCAGAATTAAATTTGTTGAAATGATTTTTAAGCCTGGTCCATGAGTTTGTAATATTGTTAGGGCTCCAAAAGTGTAATTTTAGCCTGTTTTATTCATTCCACCAGCAGTTATGATGTGTTTAGGGGTCATTGTCCTGTTTAACACTGAACACTCTCAAAGTTTCTGACAACAAAGTTTCTTCGCACGTCCATCCACTTTATGCAGAACACCAGTTTAACTGGCGGTAGATCAGCCCCAGATCATAGCACTACCACCACCATGCTAAACATCAGCGACAGTGCTCTTGGGGTTGAATCCCTCACCTTTACTCCTTCTATACCTCCATCCACCAGAAGGCTTTTTCTTTACCTATATAGTCAGATTTCCTGTATATTAAGGTGTGGATTTTGGAGCAGCAGCGTTTTTCATGGATGGCAGATTTTCAGTCCATGGAGATTAAAATTGGCTTCAATGTAGACAGTGACACTGATGTTTCAGCATCTTCCAGTTTATGGCAGTTCTGTGCCTTGGTGGTTCCCCGACTTGTTCCTGACTATCAGAACCACTTTCCCATGAGCTGAGGGTAAGAGTTTAGATCTTCTTCCATACTTTGGCCAAGTGGCTCCTCCTTCTAATATCTACAGTAGTACTTGATCAGATTATTTAAACTGATCTTGGAATCTGCAGTTGTTTAGTAATGCCTTTGAGAGAGAGAGAGAGAGAGAGATGCTGACTCGTGTAAATCTGCCGTCCTCTTTCTCGGATCTGCACTGAGCTCCGTGGACTTTCCTATTGTCCTGTGTGTTGGTCAATACAAACCCAAGAGAGAGAGGGTTGAGGAAGGGCGAGGTCTCCAATAAAATATATTTTTGGAATTTTCCACACCACAGAATTATTAATCTGGGTGTATGTAAACATTTTTATCCAATATCTATAATTTTAAACCTGCATTGAGTAAAAAAAAATTAATTAATTAATTAATTAAACCTCATGCTCCAAATTCTTTGAGTTTTTCTTCTCTATTAATTATGTCTGCTGTACAATCATTCTGTCCCCCATAAATAAATGAATAAATAAATAAATAAATGGAAGCCTAATTTTGCCATGCCATTCACATCCATGATAAGTGTATTTAAACTTTTGACGGCATCTGTAGCACTTCTTATTTCAAAAATGTTCCTATTTTGAACTTTGTCGCAAACTCTATATTTTGTCTTTGTATAAAGTAAAATACCAACCAAGGGCTAAAGAATCAAGTTGAGCCACCTACTGTATCATAGTGTGTCTTTGAAATGATAGTGGTTTTACTCTTTGCCTGGCTGAATTATTTAGCAAGTGTTCAACAGGGGGCGCTGTTACACCAACAGTCTGATCTGTAAATTGGGATTGTGTCACTCAGCACCGAAGCAGATTTAGAAGAGCACAGCTTTTGGGTAGAAATTGTATTAAGTAGAACGGAAAAAAAAAGAAAAGAAAAAAGACCCACAAATGTCAGGTTGCCGTGAATAATCAGGATGCAGAAGCAAAGATCCCTTTGTGAGTTTTTTAAATAAATGATACCATTGCTGTTTATTTAGGTCAGCATTAATCATTCTGTGTTAATTAATTAATTACACCCATCAGCCTGACCGTAGAGAAAGACGACACCATTGCGTAATGCAGTGACCCGTAGCTGGGCTACCCACCCTCTAGGACGTAGACACACTCCTTGTTAGGTGGGTAGGTGTTGGGATAGTTGGGGGACATGAACTGGCCTCCGCTGATGGTTTTGGTCCAGATGCCACACTGCTCATTTTTGGCTGGAGGTCCATCTTCATTCGTCTCTGTGAAGAAGGATTATAAAGATTTATTTAGTCACATTTTTCCCACAGAAGGGTCGTCATACTAGGAAAAAAGTACAATCATCATAATGGTAGCTTTGTTTCATATAGACGCTGATGTTTCGGTGAGGATGCTTTGAACCGTACCTTTGATTTTTTGCGCCAGAGCAAAGCCCTCTTCTATCACAATGAGAAGAATCCAAGCTGGAGGAGAAAGAAACCCAGTCAGCAGCATCAATACAGAAGATCAACATGGTTGAATGGGGACCATGTGAAAAGTTTCTAAAAGTACACAGTAAAAACTAACTCTCTATAAAGCCACTAACTCTCATTCATAGTTTTCATCTCTGCTGTTAACACTAATACTAGAGGCTTTCATTAAATTCTTAGTTCAGATACAAGTGCATTCTGGGAATAAAACCCCTGGAAGGGACGTAGCCAGAGAACCTGGAAGAACCCTTAAGGGTCATTGGAGAAGGTAGTGAGCTACTGATCTCATCTTTTTTTTGCCCTTGAGCAAGATCCTTAAAGCTCATCTCTGAGTCATTTAGGATAAAATCAGCCAAATAAAGTGAATGTTTGATAAATGTCAACCCAAAACGGCATGAGTAGAAAATGTTAAACACAAGACTACAAGCTCAGGACTGAAATGGCGATGGTGGAGCTGCGAGGAAGCAACAAGATACTCAAGCACCAGCGTGGCACTCCTAATGGACATTAAACAAACTTTGTTGACAAGTTATCTTTGTGGGTAAGTATTTGGGAAATTGTCCTTGATCCTGGACAGTGTTACATGGAAAATGTAATTTCGTGAAAAATTATGTAGAAAAAACATTTATCAGAACTTTTTTTGTGTCTCTTCTACAATGTTATATAATTATAATAAAGGACCGTGTGCTACATTTCACGATTTCTTATGACCTGACCTGCTTTATAACAGTATGCAGAAGGAACAAACCAGAACCACTACGGTTTCCCGTGGTTAAAGAGGAAGTTATAAGAACTATCCAAAGATACATTCCACCTATCCATCCATCCATCTAGGAACCTCTGTAGTCCAAACGTGGAGGCCAACGTTCACCATCACAGTACTGTACATTCTATCCCACCTATATGAAATAAAAATGCTCCAAAATTCAACTCCATCACCAAAATATCACGTCACGTCCGGGTTATATGAACTTCCGCCCTGTCTGCATCACTATCACAATGGAACTCACAGGAACTGCATCACTGCTCCTGTGAGTTCCATTGCATATAAAAGACTCTTTTTTTTTTTTTTAACTGAACATTTCCTTTATATTTATTCACTGCTGCAGCCTGTGGCAGTAAAGGATATAAAAGCAGATGGTAAAGGAACATTCAGAGTCATAAGAGATAATCTGCTGAGTACGTTCCTCGCTCTAAAATCAGTCCAAGCATAATTGAAGCAGGTCAATAAAATACCTCTAAAGGCCATTCTGTATTCAGCTCTCCTGTGCGAGAAGGCGCACTAATGTGGCGATAAGCTTTAATGCCCATATTCACTTTTCTCCAAACTATCCGTGTGTTTCGCTGATAAGCCGCTAACTATCTGTGATTTATCTGTCACTGCACCGACTGTCTCGAATTCACAAGCAAATCAAGTGGAAAGCTCGGATAATATCAGGCCAGACCTTTTGCAGCCGGCAGACGGTGCAGAAATCAGAGACGTCTTCTGAAGTAACGACTCTGACAGCTTTGGATTGGGGCAGAGCAACAAGACCGGGGCTTTAATTTCTACAAGGTTAAAGGGAGACTTTGTCAGGCTATTATGGACTTATTGCACTGACCTACACAGAGGTGATTTTTTTTTTTTTTTTTTGCTGCAGGGTGTGAAATGGAATATAAATCTGATGTGAATGAATTTCAGCTTTAAAATCCTTCTAAAGGCAGATTTTTAAAAGAAATAGGTAGAAAAACTATTTATTCTTTAAGCCTTTTTCGCTCTGTGTATTTTTAGAATTCGAGATCGCTCTAAACAGACGGCTTGATTAAAAGCATCAGCGAATTGAAAGAAAAAAAGAAGAAGAAGAAGCAGTAATAGAAACCCTAAACTAATTCTGAACTAATGAACCCACTGGCAGTTTTCCACTGAATGGGTCATTTCAATTATACATATTGACTTTATGTAGCTACTCAGCGCTGAACAAATGATAAACGAGAGACGCTAATTAAATGAGAAAATAATTCATATGGGACAAAACTATAGTCAGCTTCACTTACATTCGGTGCAATTCTAGTTATTTATGAGCACTATTTCTCATTTAAAGCATTGCGATGATGTCTAAGCCTGCTCCCTACTGTTTCGAAAAACCTGCGGGAGGAATATACCGAGCACGACGAGGACATTTTAATCATTTTAAAATCGTTACAATCACAATTAACCTAGCAGAGTTAACCTAGCTGACATTCCTGCTAAAGGCTTAAACTTGGCCTGAGGGTGCAAAATGCTAAATAGAAACTGGATTCATATTTAAAGAGGAAACAGAGCAGTGATGACTTCAACACTGATAACGAAGATATGGATCACTCCTAAAGGAGCGGCATCTTCAACTCTCCTCTCTAGCTGTGTGGTTTAAAACATCCTCCTACAGTCCAGAAACATGCAGATTAGACTAATTGCCGTCCCCAAATTGCCCGTATTGTGTGAATTAGAGAGTGTGTGTGTGCGTGCGTGCGTGTGTGTGTGTGTTCCCCAGGTCTCCTGGGCTAGCCTCCAGGTCTCCCGCGACCCTGTACAGGATCAGCGCTACTATAGAACATTAATAAATGACTGAATACAAATGAACACGATGATATAAATATGAATAATTGGTTCCTTCTATACGTGATCATTTTTGATCAGGTTCCCTTCTCTCATTGAAATAACTGTATGTAACGAGAACAACTCCAAAGAGCGATTTAATGCTATTAAAACTGAGCAGAATTGCAGTTAAGGTTAAACCGTCCTCTCCTCCTCCTCATCTGATCAAATGTCATTTTCTGGATTGAATGCTTTATGTTTTAAGCCCATTTCATCAACACACAACTAGACAAACTTAATGGAGTTCCTGCAGTCCCTTTCTCAGCCTCTCCAATCCCATTGTTACCAGGGGGTGTGGCCTGTTGTCTAGGCGATCACAAAGCAAAAACCGATCATCAAAGCCAATCAAGACTTGCGTGGTGATCAAAGAGCTGATTTACACCAGACCCAGAACAGCAGACTTCCTGTGCTGATGAAATGATACACACCGTCATGATTACACACCTTCTGTGCCTTTTACCTAGAAAGACGCATATAGTGTAGTGTAGTATAGCGTAGCATAGTATAGTGTAGCGTCGTGTAGTGTAGTTTAGTGTAGCGTAGCATAGTGTAGTGTAGTGTAGCGCTAAAATCCTGAGAGTGAATGATTGAGTTCAGTGACTGATTCTAAATCTGCAGTGGTTTTCCTTTATTGATTAAATAATTTGTCTGTCATGGAGAAGGAATACGGTGATAAATCTCAGGTTTCAGGTCTGGGTTTCTAGACACGAGGTTAGTAGAGGAATTACAGTAGATGGATCTACATTTCTAGAAAATTGTACTTTATCAAGAACTATAATAATATCCACCTTGGGATGCATCCGTGTTGATAAGCGATGTGTGGTCTACAATGGTGCAAACGGCTTGTTTTGTTATAAATTAGTCATGTTATTTGATCTTCTTCGGTTAAAATTATTTGTTTGATTGCTGTTCCTGTCTCGCTGCTGATAAAAGTGCAACAGCATTTAATCCTCACTTCATCTCCACCTTTACGCCTTTACTCCTTCCAGCTCTCATCTACTCATCTAAACACACGTCTCTACTACAGTACACGTGTGCGTTACCAAAGCTTTCCATGCCGTCAAGTCTATCTTCCCAGATCATCAACTAGCAAAGACGAAACCCAGCGCAACATCGTTGTGTCGCTGCACTGCATGTCTGACACATTATTTGATTTTATATTTAACGTCGCTCAAAAATGGTGAGTGGGACAGAAGCTGTCGTGGTTTTGTTTTTTAAGATCTAAAAGCAAAACCTCTCTGCTTTCTGTCTGAGACCAGTCGAGTTTCTTTTCTTATTTTAATGCTAACAATGCCAGTGTCACCATGCGACGTCAGCACGACACACAACTGCTAACTTCTAACAGGAAGAACGAAAAATACAGAGCAAACTAACTAATCAGAAATACTCCTTCACTTCACGTATACGGCTTTATCCTGTATACAGGGCCGCGCTTGGGGGGAGGGGGGGGGGTGGGCGGCTGGCGCCTCTTAGGGCATGAGACGGGGTACACCCCAGTCCATCGCAGGGCACACACACTCATTCACACAGTGCGGGTAATTTGGAAACGCCGATCTGCATGTCTTTGGATTGTCGGAGGAACCCCGGAGGAAACCCACCAAGCACGGGGGAGAACATGCAAACTCCAGGCAAACAGACCCTGAGGCGGGAATCGAACCCAGACCATGGAGGTGCAAGGTGACAGTGCTAACCACTACATCAGAAATATTTAAATCTAAACATACGCAATGAAAATTCCTTTGAGATCTTAAAGCTATTCTAATAAAGCTGTCTCTTTTTTTCCACCCTGTTGTGTGTTCATGTTTGCACTATGGAGAAAAATAGAGCAAACAGAATCCGATGAGATGAGACCTGGCGTGTAATAACAATCCCGGGAGGGTTAGCGGGGGAGACGGCGCGCGCGAGGCAACGGGAGCTGTCACTTCAGCACGCGCTCTCGGTGATGTGGCGCGCGGCGCGCTGCACAAAGGACACGCACAATACAGCACTGAATACGGCGCTCACTCACTCACTCACTCAGTCACTGTGTACAGGATAAAGGATCAATCACACACTACCATCACACACTACAGTCACACACTACAAGCTGTTTGGGAACGCTGATCTACATGTCTTTGGACTGTGGGAGGAAACCGGAGTGCCCTGAGGAAACCCGCCAAGCACGGGGAGAACATGCAAACTCCATGTCCAAATACCATGCACATGATAAAAATATAACTTAAAATCACAGCAGATATAATCTCAAACACAAAAAAACACGCATTTAGTGCAACATTATAGCGCAATTCAATACAGAGGCGCTGAAAGTCTGTGCGCTCTCAGGACGGGGAATCCACAATAATAATAATAATAATAATAATCATACGGATTATTGATAGAACTAGACATAATAATGATAATAATTATAAAAATCCAATACATCAGAGTGCATCTACATGGCATGCGCCATCATCATCATCACCATCATCATCATCATCATCATCATCTTCTTCTACTATAATAACGCCATGAAATAATCAGGCTGTTTTTTTCTTGCATTCATTTCATTTCATCTTTATGATTTTAGCAGTTGGACGCAGATATTTTAATGCACTTGTGCTTTTCCTCATTGTGCACCTCAGCAGACTGTTAAAGAGAAGTGAAGCAATGGAACACACACACACACACACACACACACACACACACACACACACACACACACACACACGTTACAAAGAAATAAAGGAATTCGAGCAAAGGTAGTGTGGTGTATTGTATGGTATTCTTCCTTCATCAGAATGTTACACCTGTAGGTGGCGTCTCTGGATAATCTTTATATTCATTAGCAACTTGTCTGTTAAAAATATTAATAATCAGGATGTACATACAGTAATAATAATAATAATAATAATAATAATAGACATGGTGATGCAGAAGTCTTTCTGCTGCACATGTAGTAATGCAGGTGTGTAAACTCACCTCTGTGCATCTCCTCTCCCTGTTATTAAACTGCCTCTGTATCCTTTTGTTTCCTTTGTAGCTTTTTTTCTTTTCTTTGAAGCTTCTCCTTTTATCTTTCCATGTTTTTTGTTGTTGTTTGTTTTTGTTGTTTTTTTTGCAATACAATCCAGTTCAGATTGTCTCAGAAATCCCAACTTTTCTGCATTAATCTGGTTAATCCCATCTCTTCCCCAGATGACAGAAGGCACCTCGGATGATATTCCAGATGTGAGGTCGAGTCCCAGGCTGAGACACACTGCGCGGTTAATCCCATTTAGAAATGAGCACTAAAGGTCTGTGGAGCTGCAGGGAGAGACGGAGCTGTTTGGCTTGAATGAGCAGCTGCTTGTAGGCATGCAGCCCTTTAAAGCTTCCTGATAACACACACACACACACACACACACAAAGCTGGTGTCTCCGCCTATGGACAAGGATGCGAAAGCACTGGGTGATGTGGAAAGCCAAATGTTCCATAAATCCTGAACATGCTCACACTAGAGAGGGAAGCTACGTGTACCCAGCACTGGTCATGGACGGCCCCCTTGTCCGTGAACATTACAGGGCTAATATACACCTGCTGGGTGGTGATGTGATCAGCGCTGTCACCTTGCACCTCCACGGCTCGGGTTCGCTTCCCCCTTCAGAGCGTTTCCTCCGGGTTCTCCGGTTTCCTTCCACAGTTCAAAAACATGCAGATTAGGCTAACTGATGTTCCCAAATTGGCCGTTGAGTGTGTGTCAGTGTGTGTGCCGCTCTGTCCAGACCCTCCATGACCCTACAGTATATACAGGATAAAGCACTATAGAAGGTGAGTGAGTGACTGAGTGAATATACTTGCTGTTAAACAATGCATTTGCTCAGGGAGCGTGAGTTCACTTACTAGCTCTTACAGTAAGTCCCCTAAATACAAACTTTCAAAGATGCAAACACACGTTAGATCATATAATCGATATAGATATCATATCGGAAGCACCTAGCAATAAGACAAAAATTAAAATAATTGAATGAAGAAATATAAAAAGCCCCGCTCTGTGATATACTGTGTATAGCCGATTGTGTTAGTATCCTAGTACCTACAGTAGACAATGTTTGTTGGACTTACTAACAAATTGGACTCTCAGATATTGTATACTATGTGTGTTATCAGAGGATTCCAATAGGGGGCGCACTGAAGAATTCAGTCCATCACAGGGCACACACACATACACACACACACACTCATTCACACACTACAGCCAATTTGGGAACGACCATTAGTCTAATCTGCATGTCTTTGGACTGTGGGAGGAAACCAGAGTACCTGGAGGAAACCCATCAAACATGGGGAGAACACACAAACTCCATGCACACAGACCTGAAGGAGGGACTCAAACCCTCGACCCTGGAGGTGCGAGGCCACAGTGCTAACTACTACACCACTGTACTGCTTCTTGAAAAAATACCAGGTCTGTAAAATGCTTAGTACTCAGAATAAATTTTTTGGCTGTGCGTGGTTTCTTGGATTTTGATGCCAGTCTTTTACTCAAACCTGGAAAAATTTTGCCAGCAGGTTTGAAGAACAGATCAGGACAAGGAGAGAATTTAGTCTGACTTTGAGGAATAATTTTGCCAGATGTATGACCCATTTGGCTTTTCATAAGTAAGAACCAGATCAGCCACTGGAGGGAGGAACAGCTTTAAACACAAACCATTAGATGGCTCCGGAAATGTCTCCAAAATATTTGCTGTTATAACAGTAGCCATATTTGTCATTAACCTTCCAAGTTCAATTCCTGGAGAACCCTGTATTTATATTCCCATTCTGCTATTCCCTGGCCAGGAATCTCCCCTAGTGTCTGTTGGTTTAAGAACATTTTAGGATCAGTCTAACAAAAACAGATTAATAGAAAGAAAAACATGTTCCACGTTCCATGTCAGTCACTCTAATACAGTGATGCTCTGCTTTCTAAAAACCATTAATACAGGCAACAAACCACGCCCACTGACCAGAACAGTATTAAAGACCAAACCAGGCATGCTTTGAATTATTTATTTTTTTAAATCTGGATCAAAAGTATCTATTAGACTGGCCTTAAGAGACATAAACATATTAACATATAAACACAATAACTTACCATGTGAAACAGAAGGTGAGCTTGTACAGACAGACTTTTTGTCAGCATAGTTTTCCACTTGTAAAACATCAATATAATTAATTAAAATAAATAAATAAATAAATAAATAAATAAGAACATGATGAAAGAAGATATCAACCACGGCATCATTATCAGTGTGATGTTGTCAGACGTTATATATCTGTATAAATAAAAGAAAGGTTTAGTCTCTACATTGGTCAGAACTCCAGTATATGTATATAATGTATATGTGACAAAAAGGGCTTAACTAAATTTAACAGATTGCAATAAGAAGAAATTACAGTAGATTTAAAATCCTGCCCAGAACTAGGGAGATTTTTGTATATTTTACTAATATTTAGCCACCAATCCAGTGGAAACCAATACCATATAATATTGTAACAACAAAAACAAAATTGTGAAATTGCAATAAAACATTGAGACTTCAACCTAAAATAATAATAATATCACTGATTACATTAAAACGGATCAGATAATTTTTAGCTTTAACCTTTTAACTATTTCTACAAACCGTCTGGAAACCAACGCTCAACAGCCGATCGATAAAAGATTTACAGCCGCTTAACTGACGCATGAGAAAATCAGGTTCTGTCCAACAGCTAACTAGGGTTCATGATTATAACATTATAATAATGACAGAAAGTTTAAAAGATACTTGAGCTTAACCGTCTACACAAACATTAACAACAAGCATTTTTACTGCATGTTTATTATTCTCTGATCTTGTGTGTTTGCACGGAAACAGAATCTGCTCATTTTCCTGTTTAAATGCATCTGATAGAATGTTTTGGTTTCATGACAAGAGGTGTATTACAAATGCTAAACTCGAGAGTTTTATGAGCAGTCAGGCTTACAAGCAATAAAGAAATCAGACAAAGGAATATCATAAAGAAGAGTCTTAGAAAACAGATCATAACAGGAATGCGTTGGATATTCATGTATTTTCACTTATCCAGATCTAACGCCGGTCAGTGGCAGGGTACCATACAGTACCTGCACATTTACACCCTGAATCACACCAAGGGCAAATTTAGCATTCCGACTTCATCTAATACTGGGATGTTTAAACTAATCTGAGCTACGGGTTTGAACTGGAAACCCTGAAACACAACACTACTGTAGCTACTGTACTTCACTGCACTGTACTGTGCTTGGTGATTATTTCTTGTAGTTGAATTTGCCCGATGTTTACTGTTGAAATACAGATTAAACAGATACACACGTATTAACTATAAATGGTAACTATAAAGCTGAAGTCTGCCATGATTAAAGCATAAGTAAAGCAATTTTCATAAACAGTTTATAAAACGGTCCAACATCAAGATTATCCATCTTTAATAATGTTTATTTCAGAATGATGAACCCTTGTATATTTAACGACTCTCAACAATAAAGTTAATCCAGCTGAAGTTACTTTATTACAATACAGTTTAGACAAACCCTAAAGACATAAAGAGACCAGAGTATGATGTCATCACAGAGATGCCAGTTTTAGTTCAATCATTAATGCTGCATTATAAGCATAAAGGGTATTTTCCTACTTTATAATCTGTTTGAGAATCCAAACCAGTGTGATTTTCATCCGTTTTCTACAGTGATGTGGTTTGGTTTGCTTTCACTCCGCACATGAAAACATTTCCTTCTGAAACTCTTATTCATTATTATACATAAATACACAAAGCCATCAAAACACAATCATTTATCAGATAACACTGTATAATTTATATAAATACCCAGTTTAAAACATTTTGCATATAATGTCCAAAGGATATTTTTGAGTTCTGTTCATTTGTATCCGTAACACACAGGATTTCTCCAGCACGAACGCTCCAGGGTCGGCACCAGGGAGCCATTTAATGGACTAAACACTGCAAAGCACCCTGAGGGTTCCACATATGTAGTGTTTAGTCCATATGAATGTAATCCTGATGTGTTCCCAACCTCGCTGTGGTTCATTAGGCCGGTATTAGGATGTTCATTATTTTGTGTGTGTGTGTGTGTGTGTGTGAGCTGCTAAACTGAGCTTTGAGGCCAGACTGAGCCAAAGCTGTAATGCAGAAGAAGTTCATTGTGTTCTGGAGATTTGGACCCATGAACAACAACAGTGAAATGAACTTCAGTAATGACGGTTATTTATATTAATTATCAGACCATTTATTTTCTGGCTTCTGCTTTCTGTGGCTGTATTTCTAACCAATGAACTAAAGAAATCTGTGTGCCTCAGACATAGATTTCAGTTTTTGTTTTGTTTTTTGGTTCCTGTAATTCTGTGAAAACCAAACCAAATAATGTCAATTTGCTTTGTGTTGGACTCGGCAATCAGACTAAAAGTTGTGAAAGAACCTGATATGTTTAGACTGGAGGGGGGGAAAAAAAATCAGCTTTAGAGTTCTAATATCATGCAAAAAAACAAACAAAAAAAGTATTGACTAATTAAGCATTATGAAAACACTTGTTTTCAACAATGAGAACCATTCATCATTAGTGGAATTAATTCACACCCAAACCAATGTTGTACAAAAATTAATACGCAACTAGAAATCATCAAAAATACAAACAACACCACCAGTGTTAATGACCAAGTTGTATTACTCACAGCAAAAAACATCAGGTAATTCAATAAGGCAATGACGTGAAAGTTAAATTAAAAGTAAGAATGATTGCTTTGAGATCATGGAACATGACATTTTAGACGTTATGATCTATTAACAAAGCTATTAACAATCATATATTAGCAAGACAAACACATTCCCAAAGAAACAAAAATTAAAATCAAGATCACTAACAGTTTCTATTTTCAGTTCTCTGCCAACAATTATACACTGATCATAGTTATATTGTT
Source organism: Clarias fuscus (assembly GCA_030347435.1). Taxonomy (NCBI): domain Eukaryota; kingdom Metazoa; phylum Chordata; class Actinopteri; order Siluriformes; family Clariidae; genus Clarias; species Clarias fuscus. The sequence goes on from CM059228.1 coordinate 21,861,318, forward strand.
TGTGTAAATGGAAGCTAAAGAAACACCTGTTTGGAGCAAAGACATTGATGAGCATTATTCTGCACAACATTCCACCATATTCCCATTTGTGCACCGGATGCTTGTGTCTCATTGGACCGAACGGATCAGCATGAAACTAACATAAGAAAATAACACTCTTAATGGAGTTCTTCAAACTTTACTTGTGGAAATGTACTGTACCCAAGATATGTTTGCTTTCTAAATTTTGCACTGAAGCCTTTAGGCTAGTGTAGCTAGAAGTAATGGAAGCTTTATAGCCTCAGGTTTAGCTTTGTGCAATATGGACGTCTAAATCTTCACACATCCTCACCAGCTTATACAGTTTACTGGAGTTGTTCAGGGTTGTACTTTCTTAGAAAGTACAGGTACAGTTCCACCGTGGAGTCGGAGGAGTTCCCTTCTTGGTACTAAGCACACATGTCCACAGTAATGTGTTTAAACAAATAAACAATCAATCAAACAAACAAACAGTATAACAGTTTACCTTTCTATTAATACTAAAAATGCATTCTCAAACAAAAACCTTTCACATCTTTTTGAAACTGTTCTGCAGATTAAAAAAAGAAAAATCTTTAAGCAGAGTTTTCATATTAAAAAAAAAAAAAAAAAGGTAAAGGTCATGGGTCAGAGACGTAGTGTGCATTTCCATTGTGCTAATTCATTATGAACTTAACCTTCTTTCTTCAATGAGCTAAATGTTTATCACACAACAATTACAGCCTAAAGTCTGACAGCAGGATTGTAAGTTTGAAGCATTTCATTTTTTAAAAACATAAACTTATAAAATCTGCTGTCTTATTAGTCTGCTCATTTCCAAACTGTAGAACATTGGCGGTAAAATGGTGGTGTCATTACTGGCAGTGCAAAACATGGGAAGCAAACTTCAGTCACTAAACACTACTTGATTGAAGGCCATTTGGAACAGGCCACTGAAGGAACGCACGCTTACAGCAAGAGAAAAGGTGCAAAATGCATACATACAGCGTTATTTTTTATTGATTAGTACAGAAAACATTTTCAGTTTTATTCACAGGCAAAGAAGAGCAAGCCAGACAAATGTGACTGGTGCAGTTATTTTGTTTGAGCACATCAAAACAAGCACTAAAAATAAAGACTAATCTCCCATAACCGGTCCTGGTATTTTTCTTTTGCCCAAGAGACACAATTTTTCCCTTTTGTAGCGTAAGCAAAAAAAAAAAAAAAAAAAACTATATTTAATACTTTATGCCGAAAGGATAAATAAAATGGCACTGAAATCTTCCAGTGCTTTTTGTCAAAATCAATACTCCCTGTTTGCATCATTTATAAGCATATATGTAATGTAACGTTCAAGTAGACGTCCATCATATACAAATAAAACAATCTTTAACAAAAAAAAATAAATAATAAAAATCAGAAGTGAGGAATAACCGCCACACTTTCCCAGAGATCTCACACATTCAATAACGTATTCAATTCAAGAAACATAAAAAATATATCCAGTGGGTGAAACATCAAATAATTTATTAAATTAATTCTTCAGTGAGATGAATGCTTATGATGAAACTTCTTTTTTCCCCATGACACACTCCGGATCCTTACATGGCGTCGAAGTGGAAGCGATGAGCTTCTTGTCTCTTCTCGCGATCATCTGCTTTCTGCAACACAACCAATAACATGGTGTTCAGAATACAGTATATACACTATACGTCTTACACTCTAATATCTCATTAAACCACCTTTAACTTTGAATAAAGTAAAAAATCAGAAGCTTAAATTGTCTTTTGGTAAAAGCTTAAAAGGCAAAAAAGCTGTAACCATGACAAATGTATGTTGCAATATCTTAATTTATCGTTTTCAGGTTTATGTCTTTTCATGTGAAATCTCAATTGGCCAAGTTTCATCTGAATGACAGTTAAGATCGTTGAAAGATTTTAATAAAAAAAAAAGTAATTCTTTTTATCTGATGTAAATCTAAATGTTTTACATATTTACAAAAAAAAAAAAAAAAAAAAACGAAGAACGGATCTGGAGATAAGAAGCATTAAGGAGTCTTATGAAAAATGGCTTATTTGATCCTATCTGAAAATTCACTTTTTCACCTAAGTGAGACACTTTTTAGCATCAATACCATGTTTTTGCCGATGGGTAACACAGAACATAGAAAAGGGCCAGAAGAGAAAAAACAAGATGGAAATGTCATGAATATCAAGATTTACCTTAGATATGTTTCTAAGGAAATGCTGATGTTTTTTTTTTTTTACCATAATTACAAGAAGCACAGATAGTAAAATTGCTTTAGCAATGCTAAATGTAGGTATGATGTCATTATAATAGGATGGAGCATTTTGCTGTACTGAGAAATGACAACATTGCATCCTAACCTTGCCAAAAGTTGGTATATATTGTAATCTTTGTGAAAACATTATGAACACAAACATTAGCTCCATTAAGCTTCACTTAAGCTGAGTTTAGACGGCACAATTACAGCAGGCTTTTAAGATTATTACTTGGACACACTGTACAAGATCTCAATAAAGTCTTGGATAGAAATGTCTTCGACTACATTCAGGGTAAGAGGGACATTGTGTTCGTCCCAGTTTCATATAATTGTTGCTTGATGTAATGTGTGTATGTGTGTGTGTGTGTGTGTGTGTGTGTGTCCGTGTGAATTGTCATTCAAGCTGGTTCAGAAAACATTCGACTGTGCTTTAATGGCAATAATGACGTGTGTTTGCTATGAACGAGTATGAAAACAGCACACACAGCTCTTCTTAACACACACACACGCATGTGAGCATGAGCACACACACACACACACACACACACACACACACACACACACACACACACACACACACACACACACACACACACACACACACACACACACACACACAGGGAGAGAGAACTCATTACATACACAATGGCGCACTTCACAGCAGAATAAAACCTCTGGGTGCGATCACTGATAGAGCCTGAACCAGACACACTCTGTCTCGCACTGATAAAACACACAGCCACGCGAGTATATGTGTGTGAGTGTGTGTGTGTGTGTGTGTGTGTGAGTGTGATGATTGTCTGCCTCAGCCAAAGTAAAATTGGTGTCTATTCTCAGCTGGGACAAACTGACTCACACATCACGCGTGTGTGTATGTGTGTGTGTATGTGCGTGTGTGTGTGTATGTTTTTTTTTCTCCTTATCAGCAAGGGTCATCGTGGCATATTTAAAAAAAAAAATCCATGCGGAACTATTTCTCAGGCCTAAAAGCAAGCGCTCGTGCCGAAAATAAAAAGCGTCTCAAACATGCTAACAATGTGCATGAGGGAAAAAAAAACACACCCGGTTAAGACAAACGTTTCGAATCTACATTACTTGAGAATAAATGTATCTACTTTACTGTTGTATCTCAGGCATACGAGTTTAATCTGTTAATCTGTGAGGCGGGTTCTTAAGGTGAAATTTCGTATTGCGAAACCCATTTTCCCATAGGAAATAATGTAAATGAAGATAATCCGCTCAGCCACACAAATATATTACCAATATTACAAATTCCCAACACTATAATCATATTTTTAATCATATTTTCAAAGCATATAAAAACAATCGTAACATTTAGAAAATAAAATGTATTCATTGTGCTGTGTTTTTCACTAAATCTTGCAAAAAAAAGAAAAAAGAAAAAAGTAAACTTGATTCGCTTGGCTTTTGGCTACCGGACATTATATATATATATATATGACTGGCTGGGTCGCTTGTATGCCAAAAATGCTTCGTATGCAGAGGCAAAAAGGTAAGTATTCACAAGGCGGTCATTTGTATTCTGAGGTTCCACTGTATTTTAATTTCAATCAAATACAATAAGAATAAGTTATTCATTTAAATACCCCAATATTAAAATCTTATTTTTTTTTTTTTATAACTTTCGATATTTTTTGACCGTTTATTTTTCGGCAGACGAGTCCTCAAATCGGATCTACGAGTCGGTTCCCAACTATCCCACAACGGATTCAAAGAGCCGTTTAAGAAACCCGACTCAATGATTCGACTCGTTTGTGAATACCGGATCTTTTACCTCAGATGCTAACACTCTTTGAAGATTGCTGTGGTAAGGAAGATGTCAGGATTATTCTTTCTCTCTGTGGCTGTAAAATAACTAAAATGCTAGTTATGTGTATCTAAATGAGTTAAAGTTGAAATTTAGGTAAGTTATATTTAGTATAATATTTAATTAGCATTACAGCTGTGTAGCTTGCTAAACAGGAACAGACTAGGAATCCACCACACTCCCACACCGATATAAAGTTATACTTTTCTTTTTGCTGGTTTAGAAAAAATACATTCAGCAAATAAAATTTAACATATTGTATTATATGTGCTAGACATTAGATAGTACGAATAAAAAATATGTAAAACAAACGAATAAATAGCTAATTTAAAATCCTGTCAGGTTGGCTAAGTGGACCATTAGCTAATGGGCTAATACCATGACTGTTTTACCTCATTAACAATTCAGAATAAAGTATCAAAGACTTCTATCTATCTATCTATCTATCTATCTATCTATCTATCTATCACAATGTTAATAAATGTTTTTGCTCATTTTAGACATAACTTATTTTACACGTTCTATGCAGATTTATTTAGTTTTATTTGAAGAAATATTTAATACTTACTAAATAATATGTTAGCTCACTTTGCTTAGATTATTCATGGTTTATTTAATGCTGAACATATTAACTACTTTATGATATGTACTGCAGTTTAAATTTTGTGCCTTTAAATGTTAAATATTTATATCTAACATTTGCATGAAACACATTAACGCTGTAATGTTAATAGCCCCGTCCATGGTACCCCGGGCCCACCCTGGCCCTCCTCCCATTTATAATAGTCTTTAACTGTTACTAGAGCGTGTCCCTCATGCTTTCGTTTCCTCTCTTGCTCACAGAGCCATGCAGTCGGAACGGCCCGTCGAGATGGAGGGATCTGCGAGCTTGACTTCCAATGCTGTTTTCCCTCACGCTAAAGGTTAGCACCTCACTCTTATCTGCTTCAGCCACATCAATCAGGGCGGGTGCAGGGGTGAGAGCGTGAGAGGGTTTGAGAAATATTGAGCAAAGGAAAGCGTGAGAAAGATATTAAAGAAGAGACAGAGAGAGAGAGAGAGAGAGAGAGAGAGAGAGAGGTTTAATATAGGACACGACGCAATAAACTCCATCCTACAGAAAACAACCGCACTTTAATGATGATTAGGTTCAGTACTCTAGATGTAGGTGGATGATGGTACAGTACCTTTAAGGAACAGTATCCCACAATGCAGCACTGTTATTTCATCTTAAAAGCTGCCAAATGACTAAATAGCTTGGCAGTCCATAATCCTGATGGCTTGGATAATTTTCATAAAAATACATGTGTATAGTTTCTCAAAAAGATCTTTTAACTGCTGCTGATCAGATGGTGGTTACTATGGTAACCCTGCATTTAGATTACAAGAAAAATGATGACATAAAAGTCGATGCTTAGCAAAATTAGCTAGTATTTGGTGAAACCAGGCTATTAGGAACATACAGTATAGGAGAAATGGAGATGTATCTGAATTTACATATTTATGTACTCTAAAGATAAAAAGTCAGATATTTCGAAATATCAGAGAGATGTTCCTAGGTCATGGAAAAAAAAGAGATTAAAAAAATATAAAAAATTAGAGGTGTAAAGATCCAGTAATTTGGATAACGTTTTGGTTTAAGCTCTAAGCTCTTGTTTATTGTCTTGCGCACAGTCCCTAAATACGTTATATACGTGTACGTCGTAGGCAAGCTTCGCCTGCTTTATATTCCTCTATACTCTTCCTCTTCTTTGACTACCTTGTAGTGCCCATTTGTTTCTGTAGTCTGTCACTGATATAGTTTTTCTATTTTCTGTAGCAACCCTGCATTCCATCATATACAAAATATACTTCCTTTATTCTTCCTTTAATACTATCCGAAATATTCTCAGGGTTTTTATTTTACTGAACCATCAGAAAGCACTAAAATTAAGTACGCATCTTACGCGTAACCCAAAAATGAATGCCTTGGATAACATTTTGGAAAAAGGTAATGACTGAAATGAATTGTGGCAAAAATCCCAGATCCATTACTAGTGAGGAAAAAACAAACAAGAGTGTCTGACGAACGTCATGTCTAATAAAAAATGACCTACTTCCAATCATAAACTTGTTTTTCGGTCCATATATCTGAAGTGCATGTTTTTCTTACTTAATATCACATTTAATTTGGCAAAATTTTCAACATTTTCTTTGGGTTTGGTGGCAGATTAGGCACCAGTGACCTCCATGACTGTCTGCCATTTGTAACTGCATGTACAGTAAAATGTTTTGTGATTAGCTGACATGTTATATGGTGTGATATTATAGCACATAAGTCAATGTTGATGGAAATATTTGCAACCCAGTCTAAAACCACAAAATTATTTGTCGTCAGTACCACTTTATCTATTACATATAATACAACGGTAACGTGAAAAAATAATTTGTGGGGATGTAAGATGAGTAATAGGACACATCAAGATATTTTTTGGAATTTTTGTCTGTCTGTTTGTCCACATATCGCGTAAAAACTTCTGCATTAATTTTAATGGGGTTTTCACAGGTTGAGCCTGAGGTAACAAGGTATAGGCTTAGTTTCATCACATTCGACCTGCGGTAAGAGAACATATGCTAATTTGAAATTTAAATGAAAAACGTCATTATATCATAAAAATCATTAGTTCATTTCAAAATTCAACAGATGGCGCTGTAAATTTTTTAATACGCACTTATGAGTGTGTGATTGAAATCTACTTAATAAACACGATCTCACGCCTTCATTCCACACACTTCATGGTAACACGAACTACAAATTTTAGTTCATTCGAAAATTCAACAGATGGCGCTGTACATTTTTTAAAAACGCGCTTATTAGTGTGCGATTAAATTCGACGCAAACGAAGGTGCGAGCTGGCTATCCATCTCAGGGCACACATGTACACATCACACACTCACACACACTACGAGAAATTTTGGGAACACCAATTAGCCTAGTCTGTATGTCTTAAACCGGAGTACCCGGAGGAAATGCATCAAGCACGTAGGAAAACATGCAAACTCGCACACACACAGACCCTGAGGTGGCCCTGGAGGTGCGAGGGTTTAACCCTAAGTGCTAAACAGTACGCCTCCGTGCCGCCAGCCAGTTAATTATTTTGCTTAACTTCACATAATGGAAATTATTTGGAATGATTTCAATTTTTTTTTTTTTTTACTTTTATTATTATTATTATTATTATTATTATTATTATTATTAACAAATTACTGTGGTATAAGGGCTTCCATTAAGTGCTGTTAAAGGAAACTAATCCATAACAGCACACTTTCTCTCCTTCTCCACAACATCAGGGTTGACTAAACACTAGCAGGTCACGCAGGGATGCATCATCTCCAAAAAGTCTAAAGTGGTTTGAATCAATTTTGTTGGCAAATACTGTGGTGGGCGTGTCCTTCTTTTGTTTAATTCTGGTTGCCATGGTTTTGCCGGTAGCACCAGGTCAGATGCTCAGACGAGAGCGCTAGCTACAGAATGTATGAATCGGATACGTTTGTGCCAAAAATAGAAACAGGAGTGAAGTGCTTAACTATAAAAAGGATCCGTGTAGCGCGTCTCTGCGCATCGGTGTCAGGATGTGAAAAAACGTTTTGCGCTGCTTTTCGTTTGACAGGTTGAACAACCGGTGCTGTTCGTCATGTTTGTGTAAATCACGTCGAGCGAGTATCACCGAGATAATGTTTCACCGCAACACTTTCTCCTCACTCCACACTACACATACGTGCACATACACACTCGGTGAAGGAAATAATGTGTAGTGTACACTATATGTAATGTGTCCCATTTGGAACACAGCCATGTATTACTGAGGAATGCCAGGTGACAGGGAAATGGAAATCAGGTCACACTGATAAATGTGTCTTTGAAATAGAGCTGGACACAAACAGACTCGGTGCAGTCGAACAGAAGCACACAAAACACACACACACACACCTAACACACACACACACACACACGCAGTTACTTTAATGTAGTTGTGCAGGAGCGGAGTGCTTCTCTGAGTAATTACGGCTCTCAGCGTGAATAATCAAGAGAGCAGATGGAGAGAGAGAGAGAGAGAACACACATAGAGCTTTCCTGAATCCGTCTTTCACACAGACACACAAACAATCATGCTTGGACACACACAGTCTGAAAAAGACTGCTGTAAAAACCACTCTGAATAAGATCTCTCTCTCTCTCTCTTTTTTTTTCCTTCTTCCATATATTCACTTAAATGTTAATGAAAACAGCTTCTCCATCGAGTGTGATTGTTAAACACATGTATCAAAAGCCTTTAGTGTGCACTTACTTCAGTATCAACAAAAAATAAATAAATCAAGGCATACTTGATTGTCCTTAGTGTCCATAAACATATTAATATCTTTTCATATTGTGAAGTTTCTCGCTTGGTGCAGCAGAAGATAGTTAGTTCTGCTGCGAGGATGTGCAGTCGTGTGGTGTGTTGATGTGACAGAGTTATCGCTAGTGCAGGTACAGTGGCTTTTAATAGAAGGAAAAAAATGCGATTCATATTAAGCAGAATTGTAACATAACAGGACCTTGGGGTAAAAGCTGGACTCAAAGTCCCAGTAAGCAATCCAACAACACAAGCCTGAGTTAGAGATCTGTACATGATGACGAGGGAGACAGTGAGGAGTATGATAGGACGGAAGTTAAAGCTTCAGAAGATGATCAGTTCCAGTAGAGTGTACAGATGAGGAGACTCGATGTTAAAGACAGACTAAAGGATTAAAGCCCTACTGCATTACACTCTCGTTAGGGAGAAATTAAGTGAGTGATAAATTCCACTGGAATTACAGGAAATCAAAATGGCGCAATGCACTTGTATGTCGTAATTATGTTAAGGTGTGATGTTCGTATCGTCAATAATGGTGTGTTCACACGGCGAGAGCGGAATATGATGCCCTCGCCGCCCTGCCGCCGACGCCTGTCGCCGCCGCTCTGACGTAGACCGAATGCCTTTCTTGTATTTAAAGGGGCCGCCAAGCAATCAAGCTTGTTGATCTTGTGGAGACCAAAATGTGGAAGAAAACAAGAAATTGATTGATAGAAAGAACTGTATTGTAGAAATAAACAAATTATAAGCCATTTGTGTGGTGTGGCTTCTGTTCATTGTGAATTGCTAGTCTAATTTCATATATTATTATTATTATTATATTATATTTCTTTTTATTATAACATTATTAGAATCCCTTACTAGACTTTGTCTTTAATTAAAATAACATTAATAACAAATTATAATTACAAACTCTCCTAGGCTATTTACTGTAGGCTACCGCAAAAATCAACCTCTCCTCCATTTCGCTTGGGAACAAAAGTTACAGGACCGCGTTCCTCTGGAATCCTCTCAAGCGGAGGACCCCTACTTTTTTATTGGTTGCCGCTCAACCGCGTCATAGCTCATTACCATAAAGTTGAGCTGATTTCAACTCCCTTCGACGCACTTCACCGTCGGCTCACATTGAAAAGCACTATTAAATTACTAAACACAGACAAGCAAGATGATTTTAAGACTTACAACTAAAATCCAAAGCCATGAGAAAAACACTCAGGCCTCCAGTGAGCACTATGTAAAGGGCCAGAGGCATGCCGTCTCACAGCACACACATCTCAAGTTCAGATTTAACAGCTCTGTGGTTGTACTGGCGGCACGGTGGCTTAGTGGTTAGCACTGTCGCCTCACACCTCCTTCCCACCTTGGGAATGCAGTTTCACTAACCCATGCAGTTTAGATGTTCTCGTCATGCTTGGTTGGTTTCCTCCAACCCCCATCCCCCCCCTAACCCCCGCCCCAATTTCAAATGATGTTGATTCACCCTCATTTCCCATCTACCTCTACTACCAGCATTCAGCATCAGCAGTATACTGTACTAATCACCGGCCTGATCATCTGCTCCTGTTTCTCATTGGTTCATGCCTTACGTTGGATGTTTTTTTTTTTTGATGCTTTTTTTTATGCTCGCTGTGCGGCAAACAAAAACATTCCTCTGAAACTGCTCACGTACAGGGACTAGACTGAAAATGAGAGACAAAAAAATCCTTCAGAAAGCCTGGAGAACTATTCCACAAGACTACATTAAAAATACAAGAAAGTCTGGAGCTTTGGAAGCAAAATAAGAAGAAGTGAGGGGAGGGGGGTGTCAAGACTTTTGTACAGACCTAGGTGTACCGACTGTACATGCATTCTTTCGTAGATAATGAGAACAGGAACAAAAGTGTAGAGATGTTCCTATCCGATTTTGTGAGAAGTGAGTTGTTAATTAGAAATTTAGTTGGCTCTTCATAAATGTAAAAGGTGATCTGATAAAGATATATTCAGAATATCTGCTGAAGCTTTTCTTCTCAGTCTCAAAATGGAAGAGAACAGAATAAAGCAGCAACATTCTGCTCTAAAGTCTCTGCAAGATGGATATGTTTTCACTCTTCTTCCAAACGCTCCTGGCAAGAGCTTGATTTAACAAGTTCTGGTGCGTGTCATTTGTGCCAGACTGAAACTGTGGGTGGAAGGAAAGCAAAAGTTTCCACTCGTTCCTTCAGCATTGTTTTGTGTTTTAAGCAGGCAAACTGCCATAAATTATTCCAACCATCTTTATTACGCAGGAACACATTATGTGAAATGGAGTGTTAATCCGTGTGAGAAACCATCATACGAAATGTGACGTACGTGTTTAAACGTAATGATTCGTGTTTAAACATCAGTGGTGTACAGAGAAAAGTAATAATTGCTTTAATCGGTAATCCATCGAGCAGGCTAAGATGTTTGTTTTTCTTCACCCACATAATACTTCTGTCCTGTCTTGGCTTAAAACATTACATTATTTTAAATCATGGTCTATTTTGCAGTTTTTTTGTTGTTGTTGTTTTTTTTTGTTTTTTTTTTGTAAATAAAAAACAACTATTACACAGTTAATAATATGTGATGTTGGTGAGACATGCGTAATTATTATAAACTTGGTATTCATTAATTCAGAATGTTTTAAAGAAAAACCTCCCCTTTAAAGTGAATATTAAATTTAACTAAAGTGACTCTCTCATCACATCATATTGAATCGTATCACTGCCGGATCGAATCATGTTAAATCAATAGTTAATTGAATTGTATCGAAGCATTACTGTGTCATAACCTAGACGAGGTATACAAGGTGTCTCAAGATGTGAATCATTTAGTGTGAAAGCGAGAGACTGACACTCCTAAAACTGTGGCCCTTAAACCACCGAGCATTTTACCCTTTATTTATTTTGCCCTTTTTTTTTTTTTTACTAAATATATATATAGGAGGGCTCAGGATTGTCTTTTTTTTTTCAGCACAACCTGAATAGGCAATATGATGAACTAAATTTTAGGTAATTTTAACCCACTATACAGACATGACTGAGCAAACAAAAATAGAAACTGAGTCACAAAGGCAAAGAAACAGCACAGATACACATGATCACTGGTTGTTTTCGGTTGTTTCTGTGACCAAAAAAAAAAAAAGCTCATTAAGAAAGTTCTAATTTTTTTGCGATCATCATTCCCACATTGCAGTGATGGTAATTTTAAACCTTATAAAAGTAATAATAACTTCTGTTCCACCTGACATATCCGAAAACCCAAATTACACAGTCTGCTGAAGTCTGAAGCCTCCCCCTTAAACACTGGCAAGGCTTCTATATATATATATATATATATATATATTTTTTTTTTTTAAATCGTCATTGACCCATGCTGAGTCGCCGGCATGTGTTTGTGTCTCTTACACAGTTGTTAACACCGACACCTTCACGTTCCTAATACAATATTGACCTAAGTATCGATTATAATCATATATAATCAATCATATTTATTGCAGCAGGTTAACCGTAACATGACCGTAAATCTCCACGAAGTAGGCCCGCTCCACCCCAGATCCATCTCGACTAACTGATATGAGGTTACGTTAGACTATTGTACAACGTACATAATTCCATCCCTGGTGAATAAACCGTTCGCGTTTACAGCGCGTTATCGATGCTCTTTGCAAACACTAAATGAAACCAGCTCTGAAAAATATATTCATGCACGTAATTACTTTTCTTTGTGTATATTTCGTCTACGCCGCAGCTTGAAGAGTACATAAATAAACCTAATTCAATTTGAATTGGTTTAATTGTTAGCCTCGAGAATTATTCTTCCTTCTTAGCATCGCTGCCAACAAAGACGCACTTTAGTTCTATTTAAAAAATGGCTCGAGTCCAAACTGGACTTGTTTATCCACTGATTGGTTTAGCCGTTTTAATCTGATGAACAAGCCACAGCTATTTTATTTATTTATTTTTAATTGGAAGATGTGATCATCTGGTCATGTACAATTTTATTATTCATTCAGTGAAAAGTACAAAAAAGCAACAATATCATTCACTGTATTTTTATTTCAGATGTAAAAGCAGCTGTTGGCTTTTATTTATTTTTATAAAAAAAAAAATCAGCATGATTTCTTTATTCTTTTTTTTTTTTTTTTACAAACGTCTTTTAAGGGGTACGTACAGTATATATTTCACTAGTTTTCACTGATATTGGTCTTGGCCGGTGTGTGTTATCGCCCTATTTCCTTTCAGACACCTAATAATGATGAAAAATGCTGCTCCTGAAATGCAAATTGATAAAAATGTAGTAGAGCTTAATAACTGATGGCATGTGCACACCTGCGCAGGTTACACACACACACACACACACACACACACACACACACACACACACACACACACACACACACACACACACACACACACACACACACACACTCGGGTCTGTTCTGGTGGTAATGAACAACAGATTCGATCAGTTGAAAGCATGGTTAGGTGTATTAGTGTGTGGCATGTCTTTATTGTGTGTGTGTGTGTGTGTGTGTGTGTGTTATAGGGTGAAGGAGTGATGTCAGGGACACAAACTCCCATCTGCTCAGTCTGACCCATCTGTTCAGCCTACACACTCACACAGCGTGTTCCTCGGCATACATTTTGCACCTGTGTGAACCCTCCCTTACGGATACCTCTCTGGAGCCTAGTTTGTGTGCGTGTCTGTGTGTGTGTGTGTGTGTGTGTGTGTGTGTGTGTGTGTGTGTGGAGAGCTCTGACCTTCTCCTGCCAGTGTAGCACTCCGATGATGATCAGGATAAAAACACACACTCCGATCAGCGCCACGGCCGTCAGCAGCACGATGTTACTGGGAGTCAGATAGAGTTTAGCACTCCAGCTGTGGAACGACAGAGAGACAGAGACAGAGAGACAGAGACAGAGAGACAGACAGAGAGAGACAGAGAGAGAGAGACTTTTACAGATGCCTTCAATGCATAAGTTTTTCATATTTGCATGTCTTCTCTCAATCTCTCACAGACAAAAGGAAATTTCCATGTTTTATTCCATGATGTGCTGATTTTACAAATATGTTGTTCTCTCTGAAGGAGCTACTGTAGACTGTAGACTCCAGCGCAGAGATCATCAGGTCGTTGGCGTGTTTCTAGGTAGTCTAGATAGGAAGTTCACTGGTTCTTGGTTGCTAATCAGGATCTTCATCTTTTTTTTCGGCCTAAACAGTATTAGTGCTGATATCTTTTCTTTCTTTCTCTCTTCTTTTTTATACATATAATAAAATGTGTGCACCAAAGAAGCTACTTCAGAAGTTTATACAACATGGAAGTGACCAATCCAAAAAAAAAATCAAGTTGCTAACTTCAGCTGTTTTGGAGAGATGATGTTATATGTGCCCCAAAAATGGCCATTATTTTCCGCGTTTCAAACATCGTCTCGCTTCAGACAATAATCATTTAAAATGCAAGCTATTAATATTTCTTTGAGTTCTGATAATAAAATTGGTTTAAGCATATGACCTGTAAAAGAATTTTCCTTTAAATTAAAGCATTCAGTCAAAGAATTAAGGACCCCCCCCCCCCCCCCCCCACACACACACACACACACACACAAAAAATGTAGTGTCCGTAACCGTGTCAAATTCATGTTGCAATATCCTAACAATTTTGCATTTCAGAATGAAACACTTTTTCAGGTTTACGTCTTATGTGTAATTTGTAATGACAGTTAAAGATTGAAGTACGGACACTACAGATGACGTAAAAGGGCATGACCTTAGATTTATCAAATGTGTTCCTTTTAAATCTGATAAAAATTCAAATGTGTAATTCAAATGTGAAGCATGGATCAGGAGATTAAGTAACGAAGTAAATGGTGTTACATGATCCTATCTGAGAATTCACTTTTCCACCTGGGTGAGACTGATACCATGTTTTAGCCTTTTAGCTTCATCTTATTCATCTTCTTTTCCACCGGTTCTCATCACTACCACACTCTCCTTCACCTCGTCAGAGTTTCTTCATCTCATTGTGTCCTGTTTCTCCTCCTGTTTCTGTTCTATAGAGTCAGGGACATCTTCAGTACAGACATTAACGCTACGAGCTCTGAAGCTGATGCCTGCAGTAACGCCAGAATTAGTTCTCTCACTGTATCTGATGATAAATGTGATAACATTTGTATTAGCACAATCGCTAGCATTCGTGCTGCGTACGGCGTTTTCATCAGTGTTCTGTTCAGCACTGACCTCTCCCAGCTCCAGCTCTATTAATGTCACGGCTCTGAGATTTGTTTCCCTCCAGCTACCTGCTGCTTTCCCACTGACCGTCCCCTGAGCTTCCCTGGCTGTGAACGGACAGCTGAACCTTTTGTGCTCAAAAAAAATGTCCCCACGCGCAAAACATCTCGGGTGTTTCAGTCACAGAACGCAAAGTGAAATTTCTTTGCACTTAAAACTTGCATTCAGCTTCACATCGTCACTGTTCAGGAACATTAACACCTGACAGCGTCTCCCCGCTGGTCTCGCAGGCCGTGACGTCTCACACACTCTCATTCTCTCTCAAACTATTTACAGCTACTAGACCTCACATATAATCAGAATCAGTCTGTTTAATTAAAGACAAAGACAAGGAAAGAAAAAAAAAGATCCATATATAAACTCAGAAGATTTGGCAAGAAACCAAATTCAGAGCGTGCACGAGGGAGAGACACAGAAATAAGTGGATAAAGTGTAAGGAAAGGAAAATAGAGATAAAGTGATCGAGAGAGAGAGTACATTTATAGTCCACTCTGGACTCTGGTTGCATTAACAAACTCCATCAGTGACATCAAATATTGATAACGTTTGATCCTGCCTCTAGCTAACTAACATTAATTAACATTTAAAGTAATTAATGTATATCCATCTTCGCTAAAATGTATGGAGAAAGAGAGAGAGTGAGAACGAGAGGGACAGAGAAAGAGAGAGTGTCCGTGTGTGTGTGTGTGTGTCTGTCTGTCTGTCTGTGTGTGTGTGTGTGTGTGTGTGTGTGTGTATACCTGCGAGGGTCACTATTTGGATAAGGGATGACTATGAGCTGAGAGTTAGGGATTATGGCGGTCCATTCCTGTTTCCTCATGTCCTGCGGAGAGACAGAGAGAAACAGTGAGAACAAAAGAAAAAAAAAAAAAACAGAGCATAATAGCATACATTAGCTACACAACGAAATGCAAAAATAGTCATGACGGTTAATTCCGTTGTCCTGCTATAACCCCGTGTTCCTGCTGTAACTTGGCTATGCTACTATAATCACACAGACCTACCGTAACCCCACAGACTTACCGTAACCTCTTCTGTCCTGCTGCAGCCCATCATTCTCACATAAATCCACTGCTGTACTGTAATTTCACTACCAGAACCCCACATTACTTTCATAACCCTTCTATCATACTGTTGCACCGTATCACCTTCTATTGGAATATACTGTAACACATTATCCGACCATAACTCTATCTTTTCACTCTGTCCCCACCATCCTACAGCAACACCCATCCATACATACATCCATCTGGTAGTCCAACTAGGTACTACGGTGTGGAGGGCTACGGTGATGACCATTGTATTTACTCCCATTTTAAGTCCGTGGTAGGACCTTCAGTCAACATTCACACACGCTCCAGTTAGCCTAATCTGCATGTCTTTGGATTGTCGGAGGGAACCGGAGTACCTGGATAAAACCCACCATGTACAGGGAGAACATGCACACTCCACGCACACAGACCTGAGGCGGGAATCGAACACGGACCCTGGAGGTGCAAGCCCTACATTAACTCTTCAGTTCTACCTTCAGGCCCCCTTCTGTACTACGGTTTCTTCTGTCATTTCAAGATAACTCTGCTGTCCTACTGTGACCCATATTATTATATCCTGTCCTTTCCCATCCTACTCTGTCATTCTCCTGTAATCCCTCCATCCTATTATGGGTCAGGCGTAGTTCAGTGGTTAAGGCATTGGACTACAGTTCGGAAGGTTCCTGGTTCAAACCCCAGCACCACCAAGTTGGAACTGCTCAGATGTACAATGAGATAAAAATGTAGGGCGTCTGCCAAATGCTGTAAATGTAATTGTATTATAACTCTGCTGTTTCTACTATAATCCCACCTTCCTACTGTAACTTCACCATCCTAACACATGCCCTACTTAAAATCTCTGCTTCCTCTCACAGCCCTTCTTGCAGTAACCCCAAGGTTCTACCATATCCTCGAACCTTTCTACCATTCTGTTTCTCATCATACCCCCTGCCTCCCTTGCTGTCTACAGGAACCCTGAGCTCTGAGCTCCCATAATCCGTCCTTTGTCCCATAACCGTGACTTGGGTCAGTGGTGGCTCAGGTTCAAGACCCCTTGTTGAGCCCTTGAGTGAGGCCCTTAATCCTATCTGCTCCAGGGGCGCTGTATCCTGGCTGACTCTTAACTGAGTTGAAAATAATCAACCTGTGGTGTAAGATACATGAGAAAATAACTGAATCAGAGTCCGAATCTTAACTTTCGTCCCTAACATCACCACTCTACTGTATCCCCTTTCATCCTAACTCAAATCCAACTTTCCACTATATACCCTCCTTTGCTGTGGAAACCCTGCTGTCCTAAAGTAACCCCTCTGTCCTCATTTAAATCCACCACCTTCCTGTAACCCTACTTCCCCGGTGTAATGCTGATGTCATACAGTATAGTGATCCTGATGTCTTCCAAGATCCCTGTAGTCAATTCAATTCAATTTTATTTATATAGCGCTTTTAACAATGCCTCAAAGCAGTGTCACAAAATGAAAAGAAAATGTATAAGTTCTACTTTAATCTCTCTAATTTCACCACAGCTTCTTCATCCTACTGTAACCCCACCAAGGAACTTTATCCTAGGATTAAAAGGTTGAAAAACACCTTTAGATACTGATGAGAGGGCGGAGTCAGAGTCCTGATCAGTTCTGCACCTGCAGCAGCTCACGCAGAGCAAAAACAAGCATAACTTGCCTTTACGAGCCTTAATGTACGACACACAGCTGCTCAATCAATTACGGCGATATCGTTGCCTCTAAAGATGCTCATTCAACAATTATCTCCAGCACTGCACTCATCTTTCTCTTGTTCTCTGCGATTCCTCCAGAGGGAAACATTTTCATTTCCAAAACTGCATCTATAACAATAACGCATTATGACTCTGTTTTCTCACGCACTTTAACAAGAGTGTGCAGTTAGGACAAGCTGTGAAGCTATTTTAGGGAAATAGAGTGGATGGGGTGTTGTGCACAGAGTCAAGCTCGAGGAGAGATGGAAAGAAAAGAACAAAAGAGGCAGGAAGAGAAGAAAAAAAGAAGGGTGAATGTGAAAGAATTGGAGAAAATGAGAAGGGTAGAGAAGAGGGGAAGGTAAGAAGTGAATAGGAATAGGAAATGAGGACGACCGAAAAGATAAGGAGACGAAGAGGAGAGACGAATGCATGAAGACAAGAGGGGGGAAAGAAATCTAAGCTAAGATGTCAAGAAGACATGGAGGTGAAAAAAAAAAAAAAAAACCCAGAAAAGAAGAAACAGGTTGGGGCATATACGATGGAAAAAAATAGAAGGAAAAGTGATAAAATATATGAGAAAATAGGAAAACTGACAGCAGAGGAGAGAGCAGAGCAGAAAAGCGAGAAGAGCTCGGTGGAAAGACAGAAGAAGACCAGAGTAGGATGTTATGATGAAGAAAGAAGAAATACAGGAAAGAAAAAAGGAGAGTAAATATAAAGGAATAGATAAGTCAGGGTTAATATGCAAAGAGATGAGAGAGGGAAAGAGAAGTAAGAATGGAAAAAAAAACAAGATGGAAAAAAACATTTAAGAAACAGGGAAAGAGGAGCAGAATAAAAGAAAAAATGTAAAAGATGAGAGAACACAGGAAGAGCAGAAGGGAGATGGAAAAAGGTGAAAAGAAAAGGTGAAAGAAGAAAAACGAGTGGAAAGAGAAGAAGGAACAGAATGTCAGCAGGTCAGATGCCTGCTGAAGAGAGTCGGATTTTTCTCTCGCACTGAAAGTAGAAGAGCAGAGGGTGAATTAAACTGGCTGAGAGAGAGAACTGAGTGTCGTGTGCACATGACCTCTGCTTTACATAATTCAGGCTGCTTTTAACTTTAGGCAGAACGATAAAGGAAGTATAAGCTCTGGCGTACCTTGACTCCGGGGGGTCGGGGGATGCCAACGAAAAGGTGATCCAGGAAGTTGGCACTGCGACCGAGGCCCAGGACTGTGTAGGGGAGCTGGAGCGAGAGATGTGCTGACTGACTAAGCTGACCCGCTGAGGAAAGACAGAGAAAAAGAGAGAGAGAGAGGGAGAGAGAGGTGTAGTTACCAGTATACAATTTGGCTGTTTTTTCCATATGAACAGACACAAACAAGTCCAGGAGCAACTTCACAACCGAGATTTGTGTGTTTAAAAACTTCCTGAGTTGGGTATTTGGCTTAAACATACAACTAAATGTTTTTATGTTTTTTAATTACTGATGTATGACATCACTAAATAAGATCCACAACTGAATTATGTCCCCAATTAGATGATCGCATTGTGGAGCCTGAAAATGTTTCTTTACAGAATGTGTGCGCTACGAGGTACTGTAAGAGTAGCTACAGCAGGTAAGATGGCTGTCGTATTTTCTGGTGTATATTTTGACAGGCTCGGCTGCTGCCAATGCAAATAACGAAAGCCCAGATGTAAGCTCGTTTACTAGCAGTTAACAAGCTCGCTAGCTAGAGCCTGACATTTATGAGAAGGCAAATAAAGGTGTAGAGATGTTCTTAGGGCAAGCAGGGATTAAAAATAACCATGAAAATATGAAAGGCGGTCGCACAAAACAGCACAAAGAACATGGGGGGTGGAAGATGAAGCAGACAGGAGTGTGTAGAAAAGCTGAGTGTGTATGAATGCAGAATGGAGAGAAATCGTCCCACAGCCCAACAAAAGCCTCTCTAATTGCTCCAATCACACCCACACTCCATTTACAACAGGTTCAGCATGGAGCCGCAGCCAAAGCAACAAAAAAAAAAAAGCGCACAGATCTGCGCTGTAATTCGGGAGGGTTTGTCTATCAGTACGGCATATGGACTCAAAGACGTGTTCTTTAAACATTTCAAAAGTATGCTAGCTGGCTAACAAAACCTGTGAAAAATAAAAGACTTGCATACATGGACTCAAGGATTCACACTTTTTGGAAAGTGCTGGTCC
This sequence comes from Clarias fuscus, assembly GCA_030347435.1. Lineage (NCBI taxonomy): Eukaryota > Metazoa > Chordata > Actinopteri > Siluriformes > Clariidae > Clarias > Clarias fuscus. The sequence continues at coordinate 21,881,029 of CM059228.1, forward strand.
ACATGTCAAGTCTGATAAACACTACCCATATCCACTGGTACGTTTTTTTTTTTTTTTAGAAAAAAAAAAGATTTTTAGATATTAGATTTCTGCATATTAACAGTTTCACAGCAAACTGTGAAAAACACCATTTTCAGACTTTTATTCCTTTTGGCAAATTATTATTCTCTGACGCACAAGGCTGTCTCTAACAAAATGTATTATTTTAGAAGCTTTAAATTTCCATTCTTTGAGATAAAGCATCACACCTCGCCTCTAGATTTTCGTGTAAAAGCCGATACGTTAGGGCGACCCAATCGTGTTGCGTCTTTCAGTCATATGATCAGCGAAGTGAAATTACTTCCTGTGCAACTCAACGAAAGGCATCTCATGATTTGCAAATCGCTAGACGGGACACACTTTCAAACAGTCGTGACATGTTTATTAAGCAAGTGAGTCACCCTCAGGCTTGTATTTTGTCAAAAACCTTCCCAATTCAATCTAAAATTGAAGAATCATTCTTGCTTAGTCTTACATAGTGCAAATATCTTGGAATTTTTTAAATATAAAAAGTGGGTCCAAACCAGGCGAAAGGAAGGACAACAGTAACTAAATATATTTTAAAGATTTTAATTTCAAGACAAGTGTCACAAAGTGCTAACCAGAAAATAAATAATAAACACAGTAAAAGGCAATAATCATAGAATAAAACAATAAAACTCATCAGAAGCATATGTAAAAATATGGAAATACATATTAAAATTAATAAAAAAGTAGAGTGACATGCAATGCAATAAATGTTAGAAATAATCTGAAGGATATTTGAAAAGCTGCTTTATAAAAATGTACATAAAAGTCCTGATCAAAAGAAGGTCAGATTTTAAAGATAAAACAGGGAACAAATGAAAAATCTTACATTTTACAAAGAAACTGTATTAAAGTTTTGCTTTTTATGTTGCCAGAATTCTTGAAGTAATTAAATTATTATTTTTTTTACACTGTTGATATTATTTTGCTACTATATTACTGAGTAAAGATTTGGTGATGTATGTATATATAATAATAAATATAAATTTAGCACATTACCAGAATCATTTATAAATATAAATGATTCTGGTAATGAAATGTTGTTCAGTGCGTAGTGAATGGTGAAGAGCAGTGGGAACTAAACTGTGATTGGACAGATAATGAGCACAAAGAGTGAAATAAAAGCAGTTAAAGAAAAAAAAAGTATACAAAAAAAGGTTAAAATATTCAATTAAATGCACAGTTAAATAATTATTTAATAAATAGCATTAAAAGTAAAAACTAGCTCAATGCGGAAAAGGTTCAACAATATTATTGTAAAAAGTTATTTTTAAGATGAGTCAGAGCCTAAAACTGAAATAAAAGAATGTTTTAAGTTTTATTTAATTTCAGTGATTTAGTGCTTATTATTTTTTATTTTATTATTTGGTTTTTTAGAGGTTTTAGAAGAGCGGTTTTATGTAAAAAATGTAAAACACTATTGATGATACTAATAAACAGCAGACTGACTGGATGTAAGGTGCCTTTGAGGCTCTGGAGGTCTCGGTGTGTGTCTGTGTGTGTGTCTGTGTGTGTGTGTGTGTCTGTGTGTGTGTGTGTGTGTGTCAGCAGCTGGAGAAAGGTCATTCTATAGCTGTTGTGTCTGAGGAAACAGGGAGCAGCAGCTTAATGATGGCATTACAGAGAAAAACAATTACCAGCATGAAGCTGATTTCCATGATAATGTATGAGTAAGAGAGAAGCTCCTGTGGTGATGTAATATAGTGACAGCTGATTTACCTCCATTACAATAAACAACTGTAAAATCAGTAGAAATGCACCTCATTAAACCGAATCAATTCCAACAGTCATCACAGAAACCCGAGCACAGGCAAACACACATTCCGTTTCATCACGTCTCACAGGGAATCCTCAGGACGTCTTCCTGCCCGGCGAGACCTTCCCCTCCAACGATGTCACAAAGTAACAAGTGACACAGAATTTAGACTCAATAATGCTGAATTACAGCCATCTTCTCTCTTTTAGTTCTCACAGTGTACAAGCTGGACCAAATGTAGACTTTATGGAGCTAGCAGGTTGTGACTGCAGTCAGAGCTGCAGGTGTCCTGGCCTTCCGAAGCTTAGTTAACACTGTCCATGAGATTTCCTGTTTGGCACCGTCCACAAGTAATATCAATAAGACTGTCCTATTTGGTACTGTCCATGAGTTTTACTATTATGGCACTGTCCACAAGTTTTCCTTTTCGAGACTGTCCACAAGGTTTCCTTTTCGAGACTGTCCACAAGGTTTCCTTTTCGAGACTGTCCACAAGGTTTCCTTTTCGAGAGTGTCCACAAGGTTTCCTTTTCGAGAGTGTCCACAAGGTTTCCTTTTCGAGACTGTCCACAAGGTTTCCTTTTCGAGACTGTCCACAAGGTTTCCTTTTCGAGACTGTCCACAAGGTTTCCTTTTCGAGACTGTTCACAAGGTTTCCTTTTCGAGACTGTTCACAAGGTTTCCTTTTCGAGACTGTTCACAAGGTTTCCTTTTCGAGACTGTCCACAAGGTTTCCTTTTCGAGACTGTCCACAAGTTTTTCTTTCTAGTACTGTCCATGACTTTTACTATAATGGCACTGTCCACAGTTTTTCCTTTTCGAGAATGTCCAAGCTTTCCTTTTTTGTACTGTCCACATTTTTCCTTTTCGAGACTGTCCACAAGTTTTCCTTTTTTACTGTCCACAAGTTTTTCTTTCTAGTACTGTCCATGAGTTTTACTATTATGGCACTGTCCACGAGTTCATCTTTTTAGCACTGTCCACAATTTTTCCTTGTCAGTACTGTCCACAAGTTTTTCTTCCTGGTACTATCTATGTCACTGTCCACGAGTTTTCCTTTTTGGTACTGTCCACAAGTTTTCCTTTTTGGTACTGTCCACAAGTTTTCCTTTTTGGTACTGTCCACAAGTTTTCCGTTTTGGTACTGTCCACAAGTTTTCCGTTTTGGTACTGTCCACAGTTTTTCCTTTTCGAGAATGTCCAAGCTTTCCTTTTTTGTACTGTCCACATTTTTCCTTTTCGAGACTGTCCACAAGTTTTCCTTTTTTACTGTCCATAAGTTTTTCTTTCTAGTACTGTCCATGAGTTTTACTATTATGGCACTGTCCACGAGTTCATCTTTTTAGCACTGTCCACAATTTTTCCTTGTCAGTACTGTCCACAAGTTTTTCTTCCTGGTACTATCTATGTCACTGTCCACGAGTTTTCCTTTTTGGTACTGTCCACGAGTTTTCCTTTTTGGTACTGTCCACGAGTTTTCCTTTTTGGTACTGTCCACGAGTTTTCCTTTTTGGTACTGTCCACGAGTTTTCCTTTTTGGTACTGTCTACGAGTTTTCCTTTTTGGTACTGTCTACGAGTTTTCCTTTTTGGTACTGTCCACGAGTTTTCCTTTTTGGTACTGTCCACGAGTTTTCCTTTTTGGTACTGTCCACAAGTTTTCCTTTTTGGTACTGTCCACAAGTTTTCCTTTTTGGTACTGTCCACAGTTTTTCCTTTTTGGTACTGTCCACAGTTTTTCTTTTTCGAGAATGTCCAAGCTTTCCTTTTTAGCACTGTCCACAATTTTTCCTTGTCAGTACTGTCCACAAGTTTTTCTTCCTGGTACTATCTATGAGGTTTCCTTTATGTCCTTTATGTCCATGAGTTTTCCTTTTTGGTACTGTCCAAGTTTTCCTTTTCGCTACTGTCCACAAGTTTTTATTTTTAGGCACTGTCCACAAGTTTTTATTTTTAGGCACTGTCCACAAGTTTTTCTTTCTAGTACTGTCCATGAGTTTTACTATTATGGAACTGTCCACGAGTTCATCTTTTTAGCACTGTCCACAATTTTTCCTTGTCAGTACTGTCCACAAGTTTTTCTTCCTGGTACTATCTATGAGGTTTCCTTTATGTCACTGTCCATGAGTTTTCCTTTTTGGTACTGTCCACAATTTTTCCTTTTTGAGACTGTCCAAGTTTTCCTTTTTTGTACTGTCCACATTTTTCCTTTTCAAGACTGTCCAAGTTTTCCTTTTCGCTACTGTCCACAAGTTTTTATTTTTAGGCACTGTCCACAAGTTTTTCTTTCTAGTACTGTGCATGACTTTTACTATTATGGCACTGTCCACAAGTTTTTCTTTTTGGCACTGTCCACAATTTTTCCTTGTCGGTACTGTCCACAGGTTTTTCTTCCTGGTACTATCTATGAGGTTTCCTTTATGTCACTGTCCATGAGTTTTTCTTTCTGTTACTGTCCATGAGTTTTCCTTTTTGGTACTGTCCATGAGTTTTACTCTCATGGCACTGTCCAAAAGTTTTTCTTTTGGGTCACGGTCCATGAGTTTTCATTTTTGGCAATGTCCACAAGTTTTTCCCTGGTACTGTCCATGCGGTTTCCTTTATGTTGCTGTCCACAAGTTTTCCTTCTTTATTTGTCACTGTCCACGAGTTTTCCTTTTTTGGCACTGTTACATCAGCTGAATGTGCCAACAGGCAGCACAGGGGCTGGAGTTGGGTTTCCCTGGGAGACTTCTCCAGGCTGATAATGAACATTATGTTAGACAGCATGTTCAACTCCATGTCCGAAAGCAGGTCTGAGTCAGCGCTGCCAGACACACTCTAATTTAACCTTCAGTTTGGTGGCAGCCTGAGTGTGCAATATTTAGGAGTGTGCTTCTGCAGGAAGTATGCCCTGCTGCTCTTTGGGTGGTCTCTACAAGGATGACATCGACCCTCCCAGTTACATGGCAGGCACTTTTTTTTTTTGTGACTCTCGCCACCATTAGTGGTTAGGAGGCATGTGAGGGTTGACTCGATACACGCGACTTTTACATCCGGACACTGTAAGTTGAGAGGAACTGCCTCACGCTACATAGATATGAAGAGAATACAGGTTGAGCAAAAACCTCAAGGATAAAAATCTTAGGGGAGCTATCTTCATCTCTCTCATTCTCTTTCCTCACACACACAGACACACACACACACACACACACACACACACAGACACACACACACACACACTGGTCAGGGTAGCTTTAGTGTCCAGATTTGAGCATTGGCTTCAGATTTGTCCCTGGACACAAAACGATTGAGCTTAGCAAGCCAGGCATAAACCAAACTGCCAGACCAGCTGCAGACACACACACACACACACACACACACACACACACACACACACACACACACACACACACACACACACACACTTTTCTTTCCTATACACAAATTCTGACACAGATTACTGTATCTAATTAATCCTGTGTCTACACCTGACCCTGACTTCAACCTCATTAACCAAGAAAAGAAATATTTGGGTTAGTACTGTAAAGTCCTCACAGTGCAGCTTGTTAGGTTTGCTTTAACCCTCGGAGTCAGCGGTAATATTTCACAGCTTCACACTGAACCTCTCCCAACACTTTAATGACGAAAAATTTATTATTCTGAGCTCGTTACTTAAAAAACTGTTTAAGATGACACGTCCAGGAAACTTTAACAAACGCATAAGACCCTCCGGGAGATAAAAAGGGCTTCCCGAGGGATGTGTTTCTAAGGCTACAGTCTGCCTTGATGTGTGTGTGTGTGTGTACTAATGGAGTATAATAAGGAATGTAATAAAGGACCTTGTATGAGCTTCCTGTCGTCTTGGTGAAGAAGCAGTGAGAGTTTTTCCAGATATATTAGTGAGAAGAGTGTCTCCGACAGAGGCCATTATCATTGTCGTTGTCTTTCTCTCTCTCTCTCTCTCTCTCTCTTCTCAGACACACACACACACACACACACACACACACACACACGTATATGCACACAGCCTCTTGTGATAAGAGCCCTCATAACGAGAAGGGCTTTGATTTGATAACGCGACGCACTGCATGATTTTGATGGAGGACGCAAAACTGCAACACGCGCACGCGCGCACACACACACACACACACACACACACACACACACACACACACACAGTGCGTGTATGTATGTATAACTCCATTAGTGCAACATTGTATTCAGCTACATGTCTTTCAAAACCTCCTTATTTACATATCCATAGCCACACCCCTATTCAACCCTATATACATTTAATTTGCGTCCTAAGACAAGCAAAAAAAAAAGAAAGAAAGTGCCAGAACATACTGTACATGTAATGAAAAAATAAACAAGGTGAGTTGCAGGTGCTTGTCTCATCACGTGATGTACACGACATGTAAAATATATAGTCCTAGATGTTTTATATCTTGTATGAAGCCATAATCTGGTGGAAAACTAAACCTCCAGCACCTCCATGATGTTATGGTCATTGTCACTGCAACCCGAAGTGCACGTTTATTTTTTTCTTCTTCTTATTTTATGACAGAACACGCGTCCCTAAAAGAGCGCACTTTGTCGTAGCTGAACATTCGCAGCAGTCAGCCGAAATGTTCATCACAGACTGGCAGGTAGGAGGGCACTGGAATATTTGATTGAACACAGCAGGGTCAGAAAGAAAAAAAAAAAAACAACAAAAAACCCCCCAAAAAGAATAACCTCCATTTCACATCACATCACGTCTTCAGTGCTCATTACAAAGCCATAAGCGTTTCCCAGTGTGGGGTTTCCCTCCGGTGTCGCCTCGGCCATCAGGTCCGCCTGCAGGGTTTATTACCAATCACATGACATCATAACACACCGTAAAAACCGACAGCGGTGTCTCTCTGCCTGCAGTTATAATGTAATAAATATATTGATTTTATTTCTTTTTTCATTCTGTGTTTTTGTGAGACTCAATCCCATAATTATTACATTTAATTATCTTGTATTTTATTCTGTTTTCATATTACATAATGAATTAGGTTGCACAGGTTGATTGTTACAATCAATTTAAAGTTCCCATAAACATGTGATTTAAATCCCCTATAAAAATCTGTAATTAATAAATTAATAGAGTGATAAAGTGTTTGATGTTTTAAATGCCCTGTGGTGTGTATAAAGAGGAGCTTCACAGCTTTTACCCGCATTAAATAATATATAAATTAATTAGGATGAATATGTATCTTGGAAACACCTGCCATACTCAATAACCTGATATTGTCAACATTAGATAGTTAACAGCTAGTCGACGAGCTCACATCAGTGTTTTTATTAACAAATTTACACACTGACGTAGACAGTTCAACAGGATGTGTGGAATTTTCGTGTCAGAGTTTAAAATTTGTCAACAGCATCCAAATCAGGCAAAAAAACACTGTTACCATAACAACCGTCTGTAGAACACTAGCTATGTTAGCTCAGGTCGCGTACCATTTAGAGCGGACATCACTAAACGGAGGACAACCTTCTAGATCCGGATGGAGTGACGGTTCTATCCAAACCCTGATGCTTTTCTGATAAATGAGGATAATGAATATACCAGTAAGCTAGCGCTTTTTCCCCCTCAAGGTGGGCGTGGCTATACGCGTCACTCAACAAAGCTGTTCAACTAGATACTTTACCGTGTATACGCAGTGTGTGTGTAAGAAACAGAACCGAAAGTGGAACCTAGTAGACTAGAAGAACAAACAGATCAATATGTTTATGGGAAGTTTAAAACCAGTTTGTCTCATTTGTTCTGAAACCGTGTCGCTAATAACAAGCACCACTATGAGATAAAACGCACACGGATCGTTAGAGCAAACATATCCGTATCAGTCTGTGGTGAGGCCGTTTAAGATACCCGAACTGAGATCTCGGTGTGACGGAGCAACCAGAGTCCCTTCACACTTATTTACATCCCAGCAGCGTGCAAATGGAGAGGCACTAAAGACTGATTAAAGATTGTTGTTTGTATTCTATACACATACAAGGAAATATACACGCACATCAAAGATCAAACTGTCCACATGTTTAACCTAGTTACTGAAGACTGGCAATAAATATTATTCAAAAATGCTGTGGGAATTTTACATAGCTTAATTTTTATAGACAATGGCTGTGTATATAGAGATCTGAATTCTAACACAAACATGACATTCAGACCAGACCTTCTTAAATTTTAATTCAGTTCCCCTGGTTTAGAGTCTGCAGTCATGTCGTGCTGGAATCGTGGACGTGTTACTGTAGGTCAAGCCTTTTTTTATTGACATCATACATGCTAAAGCACTTCACCCAAATAAGTACTGAGAAAGTCTCTGTTTTAAACAAAGGAATGTCAATTATGTTCTCTGTGGTGGCAAACAACAATTTAGATTCAGAGTCTATGAGGACAGATTCACAAAAACATCCTCTCAGGCTTCAGGGTGATTTTTAAACATTAAACATGATGGCTGGACAGAGAGAAATTATAAGCGAGCAGATTCTGGGGACCACCAGTGATACCATCTCTATTTTAAATTGAGCAGTAACAATATGTGGAGGAGGGCAGTGGAAAATCGATTCACTTTTTTTTTTTTTTTCAAGGCAATGGTGAGCTGAAGTCACAGAGAAGCAGAGCTCACAGAAGAGTGAGGGGAAAACCTTGGGAAGATAAAAGCGTCGCCTGAAAACACTGTGCCGCTGAATGGGACGTGAAATGACCATCAATGGGTTTACACATTAATCGAAGTGCTTTTACATCAGAGTCCAAAACAGCATTACTCAGTGCGGGTGTTCAGTTATCTACTCTTATTCGTATGATTGTACTTTCACTTTTCATAAAGTGTGTCCTTGTGCGAGCCGTCTAACTGTGTTAAACACCCTTGGCCATGACCTCCTGCATGTTTCTGACCAAAACATTTCGATTCTATAAGCCTATTTCAGATGTCGGCGAGTCCCCTGGCTTAGGACCTGACTGCAGAAATCAATGATTCTGTTTAAATTAACTTGAAAGTTAAAGCTAAAAATAAGGTTAAAAATCGATGGTTAGTTTTTCTATGCAGTTAACTGCTAATTACTAGCTAGTCAATATCACTTAAGCCAAGTTCATACTTTATAACTGGATTGTACATCGCATGGTGAAAGAAAGTAAACAACGGCCTGTAAATTCATTCCACCAAGACATCGCCATGGTTGCTAGGTAACCATATTCCCATTCCCTGCGCATGGTTACAGCTGTTTTAGCTTTAGTTGCAACAACACTGATATTTAACTGTGAACGATGTCACGATCCGTGTGATTAAAACAATTATGTGATTTAATCGATCTTTCGTAGGTCAGCTTGAGTCATTGGATCGATGGGTCAGTTTTCGGCCCAGAATTGATTCCATCTATTTATTTATTTGTCACATAAACTTGCAACCATTAAATGGTCTAAATTACTGTATATGAATTCTTTGAAAATATATCACAGCTCATTCTAGAAAATGCAAACGACCTCGCTTGTCTCCAAAATACTTGATTTTGTGAGATTATCACTTCTTCTTTTGACTTTATGGGTGGTTGGGGCAATACTGACACCTACTGGACCGGAGGAGAAACAAGGAAAGAAAGATTATCGCTTTGTGTGAGATATGACATTTAAACAAATCAATCAGTCAATCAATAATTTACTTATATACTGTAGCACTTAACAATTAAGTCGACCAAAGAGCTTTATAGAACAGACACAAAAAAAAAATCAACACAAGCTGTTGTAAAATAAATTTAAGAAGATGAAGAAACAGATATGAATAGACATAAAACAGAAAGCATAAAACAATACCAAGAATATAGCTCAATCCAAATAAAAAATATAGATAAACAAATGTATGAACATTATGACTTACATAGTATTTCAATGTTTATTAGATGATTAATTAGTATTTTTTTCTTTAAATATTTTAAACCTAGAAAGACACATCTCCAGGTGTCACAAAGAATTTCAGTGCTTGTTGCCGTGCAGCATGAGCAGGAGTCACGTCACACATTTCACCTCATGTGAGCTTTAGCATAGTCAGTGCGCTGTAGTATTAAAACTGTAGCTACAAAAAAACATTTACCAGAGTCTAAAGAGTCTTTTGTGCCTTGTATCTCATATTAATGATGTTCTTCTCTCCATATTTTATTTTATAATATTACATTAGATACAGATGCAATTTATTAAGAACACCTATACTGCATCTCTGTGAGTATAAGATTAATTATATTAACTTGTTTACAGCTTCTTGCCTCAGTAGCTTCTGTAGTTTTGTCCACCCAGCAGTTATGTATATTCTCCAGAAATGCATTGTTGTTCTGCTACACCGCAAACGCGCGCGCACACACACACACACACACACACACACACACACACACACACACACACACACACACAGTACTTTGCCACTTTCAGATGATTTGTAGTAGGATCACAATGTGAAGCATTAAAATCTTAAACCTTATGACTGAGAATCATGACAGGAAGTTTGTCTACATATAACAAAAACAACAATGTCATCTGTACTAGTTTCAACAGTCAGGCAAAGAGAAATCCCTTTACAGTCAGAAATCCCACTTGAGCTCAGGCTGACAACACCAAAGACACGGGAAGTTTCAGTACAGCAGCTGCTTTGTGCTGATAAAACCGCTTCTGTTTCTTGGGGTCTTTTTCGTGTGGGCATCATATCAGAAAATGTTTGGTTCCCAAACACAGAAAGCCATAAGAAAATCAGAGCACTCAGGGTAAAAATCAAAGCGTTCAGGGTTTGGAACTCAATTCTGCACTTTTGCAAGGAACTAATTTGGCTCCAGCACCAAAAATCCAGAATCTGTTTCGAGTTTTGAATTTGCAATTTGTAAAAATGCACATAACATTATATAGAAAATGCTACAACAATTTCTAGGTTCAGGATTTGGGTGGGAATCTGTGTTTATATGTTTACGTATGGCCTGAAACTAAAGTTGTACACATTTGCAACTGGTAATACAAACCATTCGTACATTTACAGCTTCTGATAAATTATAAACATTAGCAAATTGTGTGTTAGCTCAGCATGCTATGTTTTTTTGGAAACTCTAGGAGGACAACCAACACATTATTTTTAGATGTTATTTATGCATGCTGATTTATTTATTTTTGTTTTAAAAGTGATGAGTGAACTGTTGCAAAAGCCAAAAGATAAAAATGACATAACCCCTGATGCAGGGGTTAGGGGTGAATAGTCTTGCAAATTCTTGCCGTCAGTGAAAGAATGCAAATTTCTCTATTTTGGCTCCAAGCAAAAGGGCCATTCTCACAGTTTATTGTTATTATTATTTTTTCCCCCAAATTATTATTTTTTATTACAATTTTTTCATATTAGTAGGCATCAATAATTATTGATAATTTTGAATGACCTATTATAAGGCTATACTTAAAAAAAAATAAACAGCAGGAGAATAATATTTAATTAAACTACCTTTTTATCAAGGCACACTGGGATGGAGAGATACTCACCTAAAATTAAAATAAACAAGCATAATGGAATGATCTAACATTGAGTCACATTAATTGACCTAATGTTATTAATATTAGAAATATAAACTATTTACCTTTGTTAATAAAACGTTACAAGTGAACTGTAAAATTCTTACAATTATTCTAGGTTTTGGTTGGCGGTGTTCTCCTGCACAATTTACACACAACTGTGCTCTGATCTTTGTCTGTCATACTGTTGAGCTAACCTGTCCTTTTTTATTAATAAGTTCTTCTTCTCTTTCTGCACTCATCTTCTCCCTCGTGTTCCATACTGCTTCTATTGTTTATTGTGTCTCATGTCTGGGGCTGAAGTGTCCCTGCTGACTGCATAGACTGTGAAGGCCACACAAACTGTGCCATGGGTTAACTCCTTTGTTGGGAGTGAATTTGATGTAAATCCTCTTTTTCATGTTTTATTTGTACTTATATTTTCTTGTAACAATATAAATATTTTACAATACACATCCTTGGGTTTTGCATTCACCATCAGCTCTTCTGGTCTCTTCTCTGGCTCGCAAAGGATCTTGGGATAGGTTGGGCCATGAACCATACACTCACCATTGCACCCTTTGTTTTCAGGAGAAAGAAGGTGGATTTAAAAGAGGCTTCAAAAAAAAGTGAAGACCTTTGTAGCCACGGTGTGACAATCATCATTCAAATGCATCCGTCGAAGGATGTCGGCCGGGAATTGAGACACACTGGTGGTCTCCTAATGCATTGATGTTAATTAGCCATCCTGCCGAACTTTGTGTCTATTGCTGAATATGCAGTATATATCATTATCATTCTGTAACCCAGGCCTATTTTATCTTGTTACATTCCCCACATGTTTGAAAGAGATCACAGTGCTTTACGCTTGTCTAGTTTATGTCCTTTAAAAACCTAACAAAGAACTATGCTTTTGTAACTGCAAACCAGTACTCCCATAATTAGGAAAGAAGTCCAGTACTGTGTCAGTAGAAAATGGATTTACATAAAGCATGTTCGTCTGCAAATAAGCACGTGGGCAAAGTCTTTACATTTCTTTTGCAATACAATTAAAACCTCAATGTTGATCATTAGATTAAGCTTTAAGTCAGTAAAAAACAAGACACACAAAGAGAGAATGACAAAGACAGAGAGGGTTTACTGGCAATCCATTTGCCCTAAAATAGTGTAAACTGCTCAAAGGCAACTACAGGATTTGACGAGGACTTTAAAACTACTTCATAATTCATTAAAAAAAAAAAGAGAATATCTTCCACAGAGCACCATAGCAGAAACTTACTTCACCCGTCATATCTGTTATCTCCACTTATCTAAAAATAACTTCCCTCTTTGTACCCTGCTGGAAATCTATCTCTTGTTTCATGTGTATTGTGTGGGCCTCATATTATACATTCACCTACACCTAAACACTCGCATGCACATACGCGCACACACAAACTTGTTCACTTCTTAGGGGCAGAGGCCACCTATAGCATAAGAAGACACTTCACAGGTTTGTAAATTCCAAAGAAGATTAATCTTTTGACATTTAAGCAAAGACTCCTTCTTAAAGCATCAAAAGGCTGTATAACCAAGGCTGTTCTCCGTATACCGCTCTAAACAAACAAACAAACAAACAAACAAACACACACACACACACACACACACACACACACACTTTTATGGCTTGTCCTAGATGGCCCTAGTTAAACAGATGGGGTATATTCCTTTTCTAAACTTTATCAAAAAGAGCTTTGAGGCTGTAAAGCTACAAATCCAAATAGTTCAACCTGAATGATAAAAATAAAGAAAGAGAAACAGAATTGTGAGAGAGATGGGCCCCAATGACGATCCTGAGACATTTGTTGAGTTGTCTGAGCATGCCGTCGAGACATTGGACTGGCCTAAGCGACAATGGGCAGCACCTTTGTGCCCCCTCTTCACTGGAATTCGTATGCTGGATTATATTATCTTTAAGAAGGCAATCCTGTAGTCAGGTTGCCAGCGCTTTTATCTTTACTCTTGCTCTACATGGTCACCCAGTTGTGTTCAGTGGGTAAGGAGTCGCTCAGCTGGTAGTGGAGTTTAGAACCTGAGACCTTCCGATCAGCGGTTTAAGGCGTTAAACTGCTGATTGGAAGGTCCCAGGTTCGAACTCCACTACCACCAAGTTTCCACTGTTAAGCTCTTGAGCAAGGCCGTTAACACTCAATTGCTCAGATGTAAAATATAAGCTCCGGATAATGCCTGCCAAATACTGTAAATGTTTGTTTAGCAGCTCTGGGATGCTTGCTGCCATTGCCTGTTGGTGGAGGAAGGTTGTGCCAAGGCTGTCATCAAGTTGGTAGTATTGGAGCAGTTCATTGCGCAGCTGCCACCAGAAACAACAGAGTGGGTCCATTGCCGTTGTCTGGCGTCTAATTCTTCCCGCCTCTCTCTTCTCCCATTCTCCTCTTGCACTGCCCCTACCAAGACTGTGCGGATGAGGTGGCCTTCCCCTTCACAACCAGCCTCCCCCGCACCTGTGTCTACTGTTTCTGTGTCTCCCTACTTGTGTTGGTCTCCCTTTCATTATTTGAAATTACTCCCACTGAGTTGCTTTTGCTAACCCTCTCTCTCCAAAGATTCTGCTGTGGCTGAAGTAAAGCCTGGGCAGGATTGTGGAGGCAGCAAGAACATCGCGAATTTCCATGATTAGCACAGGAAAGTAGTCACACTGATGCAGACACTGGTGCAACATTGCAAGTGTTCACCTCACCAGGTGACAGAAAGAAGGCTATTGTGGACACAGGGTATAACCAAACATCTACATGAAATCCTGATTCAGTGCTAAACTGGTGAAAGCAAGGTGTGGCCATAGTGATGTGCATAAATATCCAATAGCTCCCATCACCATTCAATTCAGTCAGAAAAAAACAGAGGTGCTGGTTTGTCCTTGACTCACACATCCACTGATCCTGGGGACTGACTGGCTGGGGTTTGCAGTTTTAATGAGCAAAATGCAGATGTATAAATCCTGCAATAAGAATCGGCAGGGTCTACATCAGGGAGATACAGAGGGGGGGCTTTCCGCCTCTCCTCCCGTCCTCCCCTCACAAAAAGATTGCTTTGTGCCAGTCATAGAAGACTACATAACATTTGTGCATGCATTGTTCCAAGAAATCTCTCAGGTCAGAATCTCAAAATAGATTCTAACTGATCAAGGCACTACATCTGTCACGCACACATCAACTGTATGAATTATAGGACATTAAACCTCAAACATTTGGTCTGATCAAATAATGTAATCAAATGCATAAAAACAAGATTAGTTTGTTTGTTCATGATGATGTTCACTGCTTGAGGCCCTGTTATTTGCAGTACAAGAGGTTCAAACCTGGGTCAGACACCGACTCAGTCAACACAGGGAAATTTGATACAGGCGCAACAGGAATTTGGACCAGGAGATAAAGTACTTGGATTACTACCCAGGTCGAGTTATAAATTACTTGCCCAGTGACAAGGACCCTTTGAGGACCACTTCTCAAAGTAAAAGAGAACACAGGTTACAGAAGGTTGCATTTTCTGAATTTTGTGTACTAACCTTGTGGAACACCACAAAGTGACTCCTCCTGGTGTAGTTGTGGACAGCTGACCATATAGCCTTAACGCGAGAAAAATGTCGCTAGTGGTTTGTCACTCTATAATGTGAACGTGGGGTTAGGCAAAACATCCTGACATCTGTTAGACCTCTGAGATACCCTCCTGCCATTTATATTTGACATCAGTTTTTGTGGTTGTGCACAGCCGACCGTATAGATTGCCTTAACACAAGAAAAATGTGGTGCGGGAAAAAAAAGCACTGCTCGACATGGCCGTAATAGAGGAGTCCGAGAGTGATTGGATCAGCCAGGTGGAGTAAGTGCCTAAGTCACATGGGTTGATCTGGTTCTGTGTGGACTATAGAAATGTCAACACAGTTTCTAAATAATTTGAAGCATCCAATACTTCATATAGACAAACTGCTTAATTGGTTAGGTGTGGCTCACTTTTATTCAACACTAGAATTCAGTAAGGGATATTGGCAGAGTCACTTGACTCTAATTTCCTGTGAAAAAATGGCCTTTTTTTACCAACCTAAAATGACTTGATATGGGGCAGCAGCGATATGGTCAAGCATTGCATCCACGCAGAGACGTGGGTGATGCCAACAGGTAGCACGTAATACTTTTCAGCTGTGCGTCATTATGTAATTTATTTATTGATGTCTGTTTGTGTTGGCAGAAAGAGAGAGAGACAGAAACCTATGACTGACTGTGCCAGCACACAGACCAGAGAGCAAGCGTGCATGTATGTCAGTGCTGAAAAGAAACATTCTGATTCAAATGTAGGCTAGAACAAAAAGGACTAATAAGCCTGATTTCAACTTCTCATTTCCCAAACATTCAAAGAACTGTCACAATTATGGAAAAAATAAAGGTAAAGAAGTAGCAGACATCATTGGGATCTCTGGAGAGAATCTTTCTATATATAGTATCTACAGATCTGCTAATAGCTAAGATGAAGCCAAGAACATAAGATGTAAATCAAACAACCAAATTTGTGTTTAATTAGTTTATAGTTACAAAATACATAGAAAGGTTAGGCTTCTAGTGAGTGCATGCACCTAGTTAGCTTGTGCAGCTAATCTGGTACCAATGCTAATTCAAAATGTACCATTTATTCAGGATACCTATCCAATGATGTCCGGACACACACACACACACACACACACACACACACATACACACACATACACACACATACACACACATATACACACATATACACACACACATATACACACACACACATATACACACACACATATACACACACATATACACACACACACACACACACAATCTACGGGTCTTTGAACTTTAGGAGGAAACTGGAGTATTCAGAGAAAACCCACCAAGCACAGGGTTCGATTTCACACAAACAGAGCCAAAGCGAGAATTGAACCCGCCGTCCTGGAGGTGTGAGCCCACAGTGCTAAGGCGCATAAAACGCTAACCACAACGTCATTGTGCCAATGTGCCTATAATTAATTTAACTAATTAAACTAATTAATTTAATTAATTTAACTAATTAATTTAACTAATTTAACTAATTAATTTAACTAATTTTCAAGCTATTTTTTTTCTAAACACTAAAATACAAATAAAAACAAAAGTGAATTGTAAATTCTTAAAAAGAGACTTTATCACTTGACAGCTTGAACGCAGGGTTAGGCACAAGGTGAAATTTATTTCCAATTAATTTGTCATTTTTAATATATTCTGCATTCCTGCATGCAAAACAAATGATATTTTCCACATCTTTATAAGCAGCCTCTACATCTGTTTATTTTTAGGTAAATTAGATGCAGGACATCAGATAATTTACTGCACAAACAGTAAACTGCATAAATGACACAAAAGTCCACGGGTATGATTTATTAAACTGCATGAAACAAGTACTAAAGTTGTGCATAAAACCCTCAAGTACAAACTGGACAATTGCTTTTTATCACGTGTACAGGAGGTACAATTTAAAGTGCAATCACAGTGCAATATCCATTGGTAAATCCCACACATTTGCTCAGTTACATAAAAAAATAAAAATAAAAATAAATAAATAAATAAAAACTCAAATTGCCATACATGGTAAACAACTTTCCTTTAAAACACTCAGGGTGCTGCTTGTTTTAGATGCGTAATGATGAAGTAAAGATACTGCATGAGGTAGATCAAAACAAAATATGCAATTTGTTTCCCCAATTACATTTAAAAATGCTGCAGTGGTGTGCAGAGGTTATTTATTTATTTATTTTTCTGTTGCCAGTTTTGAAATAGACGGCTATCAGTAGGGTCGCAAATTTCCCTAACATGTTAACAATACATACGCCACACAGGGTTTCTGAGGGTAGCAGCAAATTGAAACGAAACTAACCACGGATATTCATAATATGTTATAAAATATGATCTAAACATACATGGAATTGATTTAACAATAATACACTTGGCCTACTTCAAACGTAACCCCAAATTCTATCAGTCTCGACAGTGAAGGAGAAAAGTCCTGGAACTTTATACATGCAAAATATAAGTGGTATGGAAATTTCACAGATTTTTCAATTTGTGTAAATAAGAGATTTAATGCATGTGCCTTAGTTCATTGGTTTACTTCTACCTCTGACTCAACATTTTCCAATTCATTGCATTTGCCCTTGTATCTCCTCCTTGGAGTTTTA
The DNA here is from genome assembly GCA_030347435.1 of Clarias fuscus. NCBI lineage: Eukaryota > Metazoa > Chordata > Actinopteri > Siluriformes > Clariidae > Clarias > Clarias fuscus. Next base: position 21,898,611 of record CM059228.1, read on the forward strand.
GATCTTGTAATCGTTTGAGCCACGAGTGTGCCAGAAATGTTTTGGGTCTGCTCAGCTAGTTGATAAGGATCCTTCTGAAGGCTGGCACACGACTCCACCAACATCTCTGTTTTTATTTTCAGTTCTTTTAGCTCATCTTCCAATAATTCTTGGAAGTCCACACATGACACACTCTCTCTTCACCAAGGTTCTGGCTGAATTTAAAGAAGCCAATAGTTCCTTGGCGTCCGGCGTGAGGACGCTTTGAGAATCCCCTAACAAGCTCAAACTCGGTCACAGACTAGTCTCTGGGCCTCAAATATTTCTTCTTCTTTTAGGTTGAAAATCTCTACTGCCCTGCTCGCAAAGAAGTGTTTATCTACCATACAGTAGCTTGGCCATGAGATAAGAGCAGGAGGCCTTCAAAGAAACTCTGAAGATCCCGATAAGACTCGATTATTCTAGTATTCTAGATTTGTAATAACAGAAGGTAATATCATTTGCACTATTGAATACAAAGAGAACTGTAATACTTCTATATTGTTACAGATTCTACAGTGACAAGTACAGTACGCGCCAAAATTTTTCGCTCCTCACTCACTCACATAATTTTTGTTGTTGTTGGTCTTTCAGCTGCTCAACAACAGGGAAAAGGTTTTTTTTTTTAGGCCTGATGCCCTTCCTGATGCAACTCTACTATTTTATCTGTGCTAGGGACTGGCACTGCGTCTACTTGGTTGGGGTTTTGGGTACTGGGTGGGAATCGAGCCTGTGCCTTCTGCATTGTAATGTTATATTCATAACAGCAATTAATCAACTAAAAAAAAAAAAAAAACAAGATACGAATGAAAGTAAGACATTATTCAACTTGTAAATATATAAACCCAACTGATTTTACATTTTCTTTTTATGTGATTTTACTTTATATTTCATCTGCGTCATCTGCCAAAATCAATAATCGTTTTCCCAATTATAATATTATAGACCGTGCAGAGTAATGTCTTTACACATGGTTTCCACATTCCAAACTCTGGATACACACGGTGGAAAACAAGGCCCCGGTTCAGGGAGTGCACATTCTGCAGAAAAAGTAGAATAGCACAGGAGTGAGCAAAACTGCAGGGAAGAAAGATCAGTCGTCTGCTTCCACAGCCCGAGGGTCTGAGTGTACAGATGGGAGCAGAATGTATCGGCGTAATGTGGCCAAACATCTTTCCATAACTGGAGTTCAGCAAATACGGCAAGGCATGCCAACAGGGTAGAGCTTTCTGTCGTACACTGGGAATGTGACAAGGGCAGATGTGTCTACATGGCTTCAGAGAATCTTGTGCTTTGTGTATAAATTTAAACAGTATAAAATAAGTGATCGTTTTATGTTTAAATGTGCTCCTGAGGTCTGTCGGAGAGTATTATTTAATTTCTTTGTTGTAATCAGAGCATTATGTTACGGTAGACCCGTGAAAGAGAAGTTTTTTTTCCTGTCTTCTACCTATTTTTAGTTCTGTTATGTGGATTCGAGTTTTTTGTTCATGAAAATTCCAGAGGGGATAAAAACAATCATGTCATCAAGTGTACCAGCTACTCACCAACAATGGAAAGGCTTGGGAAACATGCAGGTGTTACACTACAGGATCAGTTTTTACAACAACAACAAAAAACATAAGGAAGTACAATTTCCACAATCCTTTCATTCCAGCATTTTTCTTGCCTCACTGAGCGCAGGTGGTCTAAGATGTTTAAATTAAGCTACTTCCAAAGACGAATGCTAAGCACAGATGGGTTAAAGCAGGACTAGCAGAGTGAGCTGAGCGGAGGTGTGACTCACCGGAGGCGTTCTTCAGATAGCCGTTAGAGTCCACTGATGTGTACATGACATATGGACCAGGCTGATTCACACCAAATGGCTAGAAGATACAGACGCACACAATATAATACATCATTTATACTTTGATAACTTTTTTACCACTTAAATAGCTTTAAATCCTAACATTGAAAAAAAACAATAGTTGTATTATGTTGTATTATATGCTGATGATGTGTAAATATACCTGCCTCTGGAACTCAATGACAAACCTGTTCTTCAACCTTTATTTGTCTGTTTGAGAGATTTTAAAAACAGTGGCTTTCACAAAATCTTCTGATTTTAAATGAGGACAAAATCGAGTATATACTGTTCGGAAATCCATCTCTACCTAGAAGCACCAATTTGTATCTTGAGCATTTTAAACATAATCTTAAACCTACAGTTTGTAATTTAGAGGTGATATTAGATAGTGAATTGGACTTTGACGCTCAGATTAGCGCAGTAGTTTTTCAATTGCGTTCAGCTGTCAGAGGTTAAGCTTTTTTTTTTTTTTTTTTTTTTCGCACAATGATCCTGAGAGAGCAATTCATGCTTTTTATTAGCTCAAGACTGGATTACTGCAACTCACTTTATGTTGAGATAAACCAGCCGTCCGGTGCACGCCTGCAGGTAGCGCAAAATATAGCAGCTCGTCTTTTAATAGTCACTCGCAGGCGTGAACACATCACACCTGTTCTCCGCTCTCTCCACTGGCTCCTGGTGCGTTTAGGAATTGATCTAAAGATTTTATTGTTTGTTTTTGAGGCTTTAAATGGACTCGTACTGACTATTTGACTGATCTATTAGATTATGCAGAATTGAGACAGATGCGTAAGGTCGAGGCTGAAGCATTCCTAGGGTTTTATGCTTTATTTTTATTTATTTATTTATTTATTATTTATTCGCCAGTTTTATTAAATGTTTTATTCCTACATTTGATGCTTTACTTTTATTTATGTATTTTCTTTATTATTATTATTATTATTATTATTATTATTATTACTATTTATTTGCCAGTAATAGTATATTAATTAATATAGGTTTTGTTCCTCACTTTTATACTTTATTATTATTATTTATCTGTCAGTTTTATTATATGCTTTATTTCTAATTTTTATGATTTATTAATTTAGTTAGTTATTATTATATTTATTTTTTATTATACATAATATTTATAATAATAATAATAATTATTATTATTATTATATCTGCCAGTTTTATTATAGGTTTTATTACTAATTTTATTTATTTATTGATAACTGTTGTTATTACTGAATATATATATATATATTTTTATATGTGCCAGTTTTATTATAGGTTTTATTTCGCATTTTGATGCTTCATCTTTATCTAATTATTATTATTATTATTATTATTATTATTATTATTATTATCTGCCAGGTTTATTATAGGTTTTATTTCTAATGATATTTACACAGCAATTAATCCTAACACATTAGAACATCCTCTAAACTATGAGATATCATATTAAAACATTGTGTAATCGTGATGCGATAAAAGGTTGTGACACAGTGGATCATTGATCACGTATGGACATGAGCGAAATTTCACTGTCTCGGAAGGACAAAGACTCCAATAAAAATGATGGACAGAATCAGCGAGACTGGGTTTATAGAGTATTAAAGAAACAGACAGAAAGACAGAGCAAGATGAAGTGATGATAGAGAGATGGATAGAGAAGAGGCTGATGATGATGGAGGAGTAAATATATCAGGGCAAGAGGGACAAACTTCATGGCATCCATCACCATCACAGAGGGCGCTGAACTGAATAAAATAAACAGAGACGAAAGAAGAAAGAGCCAGAGAGGAGGAGGAGGAGGAGGAGGAGGAGTGTGCTTACCTTCACTTTGTCAGGACAGTCATTAGAGCACAGGCCACTGAGTACTGGGGGACGAGACAGACAGAGAGAGAGAGAGAGAGAGAGAGAGAGAGATGGAGTGAGACAGAAACAGAGAGAGAGAGAAAGAAACAAAGAATTACGGTAGTTACTTAGAATTAATATTGTTGCTCTTCATCTGTCTTCTCAGCATGAGTGCAGAGAGTGTTGAGAAACATGCTGAGAGAAAAGCAAAGGAAATCACATTAACCCCACAGTAGTGCCATGAAGTATGTACGAGTGTGTATGCTAGTTCACACCTAATGAAGCCAACACACACTCCATTACACGACACATTTCATATTACAACTTCAACAAACAGCATCGGCAAAAAAAAGCGTCCTCATTACACCTCCACCTTCATGTTAGAGTCGCCAAACTCGCTTCAGTCTACAGTATGTGTGTGTGTCTGTGTCCATATATAGTGTGTTTGTGTGGGGGTGGAGAGGGAAGGGAGGTACTTATTCCATGTGGTTAACGTTTCATGCAATTTAATTTCAAATGTTTGTCCATTCTCACTGAAATCAAACGTAATTAAATATAAATTGGCGCAAAAATGTCAGTATTGTTTATGTGACATTACTTCAGAAAGGCATCAAGTTTCCAGCTGCTTTGGCCTCTGTGTTTGGATTACACAATGAGATGATCACTTTATTACGTTGTGAAATTAATTCCGCTGAATTTACAACCATGACGATATAAAGCAAGACATTAAAGAATAATACAAACTGTCATTAGGCGTAACAACCAGCTTAATCACAAACAAACATGACTAATTCTAGTAATATTCAAGTAATATTTCTATACAAAATCTGATACAGACATCCGTCCGTCCATCCAGGAGCCTCTGTAGTCCAACTAGGGACCGTGGAGGCCAGTGGTGACCATTGTATTTATTCCTGGTTCCCGTGGTAGGTCAACATTCACACACTATGGGCAATTTGGAAAACGCCAATTAACCTAATCAGCATGTCTTTGAACTGTGGGAGGAAACATGAGAACACGGAAAAAACCCACCAAGCACGGGAAGAACATGCAAACTCCATGCACACAGACCCCGACAAATACATACATACACACATGGAGTCTGTTTTAATGGGGCTACAATTAGTGATGAAACACCTGTAGTTTGTTGAAATGCAGCGAGGATCATAGGATAGATTTTTCTCAGGTGTGAAGAGACGGGAAGAGGAAGGAGCGGTCACCGAATAGAGCTTTACTGCATGTAAAATGTGAACAAATCACAGAGGAGACTGAATTCGTCGTAAAAGATGCAAAGCGTAACCCTAAAATTGTAAAAAAAAAAAAAAAATATATTATAATAACAATTCTTCTTCTATTTCTGTAAAATTTCTGGAGGATTTCATGAGGATTTTCACAAAGGGTGGAAACACAAAAAAAGCTACTCTGATTAAATGATTAACTTCCAAAACAGTTCGGAAACATCTGAATCAGATTGAAGTGATATTGTCCATGTACACACTGGACATCCATTTCCAATCAAAATACAAATCAAATATTCAATTAGGATCTGAAAAGGTTTAAAGAAAGGTATTATTCCGAATGTGGGAGGAGTCGAGTACGGCTGCAACTCGCTACTGTAGGTGCTTGAAATATGTAAATTGTTTGGTTTGTTCATAACATCATTCAACAAATAAATGGTCATGCCGTATTCCTATAAATTTATATGATATATATATATATATATAAAACCAAAGCAGATATTTGTTGCTGAGATGCTCTCTACAGGGTGGGCCATTTATATGGATACACCTAAATAAAATGGGAATGGTTGGTGATATTAACGTCCTGTTTGTGGTACATTAATATATGTGAGGGGGCAAACTTTTCAAGATGGGTGGTGACCATGGTGGCCATTTGGAAGTCGGCCATCTTGGATCCAACTTTTGTTTTTTCCAATAGGAAGAGGGTCATGTGACACATCAAACTTATTGGGAATTTCACAAGAAAAACAATGGTGTGCTTGGTTTTAACGTACCTTTATTCTTTCATGAGTTATTTACAAGTTTCTGACCACTTATAATATGTGTTCAATGTGCTGCCCATTGTGATGGATTGTCAATGCAACCCTCTTCTCCCACTCTTCACACACTGATAGCAAGACCACGCAGGAGAAATGCCAGCACAGGCTTCCAGTATCCGTAGTTTCAGGTGCTGCACATCTCGTATCTTCACACCATAGACAATTGCCTTCAGATGACCCCAAAGATAAAAGTCTAAGGGGGTCAGATCGGGAGACCTTGGGGGCCATTCAACTGGCCCACGACGACCAATCCACTTTTCAGGAAACTGTTCATCTAGGAATGCTCGGACCTGACACCCATAATGTGGTGATGCACCATCTTGCTGGAAAAACTCAGGGAACGTGCCAGCTTCAGTGCATAAAGAGGGAAACACATCATCATGTAGCAATTTCTAATATCCAGTGGCCTTGAGGTTTCCATTGATGAAGAATGGCCCCACTATCTTTGTACCCCATATACCACACCATACCATCACTTTTTTTGTTCCAACAGTCTTGGAGGGATCTATCCAATGTGGGTTAGTGTCAGACCAGTTGAAACTACGGATACTGGAAGCCTGTGCTGGCATTTCTCCTGCGGTGTTGCTATCAGTGTGTGAAGAGTGGGAGAAGAGGGTTGCATTGACAATCCATCACAATGGGCAGCACATTGAACACATTTTATAAGTGGTCAGAAACTTGTAAATAACTCATGAAAGAATAAAGTTACGTTAAAACCAAGCACACCATTGTTTTCCTTGTGAAATTCCCAATAAGTTTGATGTGTCACATGACCCTCTTCTTATTGAAAAAACAAAAGTTGGATCCAAGATGGCCGACTTCCAAATGGCCACCATGGTCACCACCCATCTTGAAAAGTTTGCCCCCTCACATATACTAATGTGCCACAAACAGGACGTTAATATCACCAACCATTCCCATTTTATTAAGGTGTATCCATATAAATGGCCCACCCTGTATTTTAAAAAATACTTTAAAAAAACAAAAACAAAAAAAAAAAACAGGATGTCTGGATATACTGTATCACAATAAAGTTGGACAAGAACTAAAGCAGGAATTACAGAAAATAGTGTAAACTAGATGAAGGTGTATATCAAAGTGCACAAAAACGTTCAGAAATTTATAGCTGGGAAAAAGGAAGAAAAAAAAAAAAAAACGATGAAAGTCTGGTTCTCTGACTCTCAGAAGTCGGTCGTGTTTGATTTCCTGGAGAACGTTCATCAAACACCTTTTCACTCGCACAATTAAATCAACCTTTTCGTTCACAACGAACTGATGAAAAGAAGACGCGCGAGGAAACCGAGCATGTCCATAAGATCTCATCACCTGAGTCGGACACGGCGGAGGACGTGTGTGTGTGTGTGTGTGTGTGTGTGTGTGTGTGTGTGAGAGAGAGAGAGAGAGAGAGATGAATAGTCGTCCTTCACGCCCGAGTGGACGAGGATGTGGTCTGATGAACGGTCCTCTATCTCTTTTATTTTTTTCCCCCTGTATGTTCTTCTTTATCGTCCTATAGTGTCCATAGTGATGTCACAGCGGGGTGGATTTGTGGTTTTGTACTCGACACGACAAACACGCTACATTTGGTCAAAATATACTGTACATCATCAGACTGCAAACTAACGGAGCTTTCACACTCCCTTAGTGATTCTGGGCTTGTTCACACTCTAACAGCGTTTTTTGGATGTATGGAACATATTTATGCACTTATACTCGTGAACACAGAGCTGATCATCTGTAAGACAACATTTAGGACAGAACATGGACAAGAACACGTGTGGTCATTACAGACTGTAATGATGCAAACGGTCAAACACGTGGTCCATCAATACATAGAGAATAACTTAAATGATGCTACGCAACTGACTCAAAAAAAAATTATTCCATTTCTATTAATTCCCGAGTCAAGTTTTACATATTCAGGTTTTAAGTATTGGCACCCCAGGTTCATTGTAGTCACTTTTCACCGATACTGCAAACCATGGCAACAGTGTTCTAAACTCTTTACAAACCAAACTAAAGAGGCGCCAGCTTCATCATCCTTAATCACATCAGTGCTTCATCCAGATAGCGACTTTTAGACTTCAGTCGAGCATCAAAACATTTCTGAAAATTTCACATAAATATGTGGATGAAAGCGCACAATCGACACTTCAGAGGATCTGGAGAGGCCTGAGAGTGAAGACTGTGAAATTGGAGATTTCACATCGAGCTGTTCTGTTCCACATCACTGAAGCAAACGGTCAGAGACGGTGTGTCAAATCAGTCACGACACACACGCGCGCACGCACACACACTCCGTGCTAGGAAAAAAGCCTTTCATTGCTGATCTGATGGGTGAAGTCTGAGCTGAGATCAGCTGGTTGTGTGTACACTGAGACATCTACTCCTTCACTAAGACTGATTTGTGAACACAGCAGTGTGTTTGTGTATTGAGGGATTTTATGTGCCTTGCACTATTTGTGAAGGGGGCCAAATGCAACAAACAGCAGTTTTAAAACAGAGTGATGAACCGAGCTTTATCGCACCTTCACTCTACTGCACTGGAAGAGAAACGGGAGGTTTTGGAGCAGAGCTCGCTGTAGTCAGTAGTGGTGGCGGGTCAAAACTAAAGTGGTTCAGCACGATTCCCCGAGTTCATGCTAACAGCAGGCAACATTCAGTTTATATGTTCAACAAGCAACGCGAGCGACATAACACGAGTTCAAAAAGTCCCTACGCAGTGCCCGTGTAGAGTAGGTTATGTGAAAATATTCAATATTTAATGAAACTCATTTTTATTCTCACTCATGTATATTTATTGTTTATATCTCACACAGTATCGCGATGTCCTTTTCTTGTCTGTTTTAAATTTTCCACCCACTAAATCAGTGTATTTTTTTTAATTTCAGCTTTAAAAACGTGCTGCACTAGAAAAACACGTTGTTCGTTGGTTAACATTTTCACACAAAAATACACGGCCGACGTTAAGCGGAGAACTCCTCGCATACGTACGACAGAACAGAACACGCCAAAACCAGAGCGTGCCAAAGCACTACTACTAATACTACTCTACATGGGGAACTGCGGAAAGACTTTGAGTGCTCGGTATATAATGGACTGACTTAAATAATTTCTGAGTGAATCCGGTGGATCTCTGTTTCTCCTGCTACCATCACGACCCTGAATCGGACTAAGTGGTATAGATAACGGATGGCAAGAATTTGGTAGAAATATAAAATTGACCACATTTGAAGAGGCTTGCAACATACCCCGCAAGAGGGTATAAATTGTACCGCTGGGGTGCAAGAGGTGCCCACATTTACCCCATTGGCATATAATGGTGACGGTACTCCCCTTTGGAACAGGAAGTGCTCACAGTTGCGTTCCCTGCTACTGTAACTTCCATAGGAACGTTGAAACTGTGCATCCCGTTGTCATAGAGACATGGTTTGGCGGGCTCATTTTACTCAGGCAACCAATCAAGTCACTCAGGATCATTGTGAAGCGGTCAAGCCACGCCCTAGCAACCACTTTAGGGCAGCGTAGCAACTGATCCCGTAGACCGTCATTATAAAAGGCCCAGACTTTCAGGCCGAGTTCTTCAGAAAATGGACTTTACTAGGTAATTCCCCAATATGGAACTACTCTTTCTTATATAAAACTAAACGTAGGTGCCAAAACTAACAACAGAAGACAGGATTCTTTAGATAGAGAAGTTTCAGAGGAAGTTTAAAGCATTAGCTTGCTTGCCCATGGCCACCCTCTAGATATGCTGTAGAGTCCGTACAGGAATATATCAGAAATGTTTTCAGGCCATCTTGCTTGTAGCAATCTCGGTCTCGAGGCAAGATCTAAGCCAGGCTGTGCCACTTGTCAATTTTTTCTTTTTTTTTTCTTAAAGAGACATTAATATTAATATCGTAATCACACAACAGAGCAGCAGAGTAAAGACCTCCCAGTCGCATCCGTGTTCGGCGATTTGAACTGAATGTGAATGAGACGAAGAGGATTAGAATGTGAATGGTTAACTATATAGTACATACATAAATCATATGTTTGTTTTCCTTCTCATTTCTTGAGTCTCAATCAATGTGTTTGTGTGCATTTATCTGGGAGATCTCTTTAATATACCTGCCGTATGGAGGAGACTTTCAGACTGCTTATGTTTTGCTGGGGCTTAATAAACCCTTCACATCCTATAAGAAGTAAGGTCATCTTAAAAAGCCTTGCTTGGAAAATTAATCTGTTTTACGATAAAAAATATTGGTAGTGTGAAAAATACACACTCACAAAAAAAAAAAGAAATCATGCACTAGACACAGTGTTCTTATTGCTGCTTAATCTCCAATGCAGCTGTATTAAATGTCAAGTAGGTGGAATGTGTATGAGAACTACGATATTGATTATGAACAATGACTTGAAAAGCAGAAAAAACGCTTGAGAAGCAGCATGTTTTTTTTTTTTTTTTTCCATGTCAGGTTTGTAAAAAGGTTACCCTATACTATACACTGTGTACCAGAGTGTGTAGCAGAGCACTCATGTCTAATGTTCTACCCTGAATACAAATGAAACATCAGATTATGTACAGTAGCATACGCTCGATCATAACACCAAGCCAAGTATAAGCAGGAAAGAATGGATTATTTATTTTATATTTTGTATCTGTGTGGCAGCATTTCCACAACAACTAATTAATGTTTTTAATAGAAATTTTAGTTTCTCATTAGCTGCATAGAGCTGTGATATTTTGCAAACTTACTTTACTGTGATTGCGTGTAGCAAAAAACAAACCATGAATCCATGAAAATCATGAATTAGGCCAGTTGCTCGTACCTCTTTGTTTATAGACGGCTTTAAGAAACTGGTTAAACAGGAGATTCTAAGACAAGTGAAACGCCAGATGGATCCAATCAAGTTTGTGTATTGGGTAGGTAGAGGTGTCGAGGAGGCCACACTGACACTCCTACTGTATACCTGCTACTACATCACATTGACGCGCAGTATTTACCTGCTGAATATTTCTTCTTATATTTTAATATAAACAGAGATATTAGCTGGATATTAAACGTTTTGATTGATAGGATAGGTTACACTGTGTTTGAGTGAAATGGTACCTCCTGTTCTGAAAAAAATGAAGCCCAATGCATAAGTATCAGAAGATGCAGTTCCTTGAATGCCCACTAGGATCACTAATGCCATGAAAAAAAGAGAGTCAATCCCCGTAGGGCCCATAATAAAACGCCCAACTTTACAACAGAAATAAACAAGTTTTGGTCTCTATAGCTAGATTTCCCATACAGGGGGTGAATTATTATTTAACTTGTCAGGTAAAATTATATTAAGACATAATTGTATGCATAATAAGAGGTGTGGCCAATTTAAATTAAGCCTTTATTTGTCACATATAAATTACAGCACAGTGAAATTCTTTCTTTGCATACCCCAGCCTAACTGGATTCAGAGCACAGGTTCATCCATGATACAGCGCCCCCTGGAGCAGATAGGGTTAACGGTCACAACAATGCTCAAGGTCCCAACAGTGGCAGCCTGGTAGAGCTGGGGCTCGAACCACTGAACTTCCCATCAGTAACTCAGTGAGTTAAGCTCTCTGTGCCACCTCTGCCCCATAAAATTTGAGTGACCGTTGCATTGCCGGTGTCAAACCGCTAGCTGTCTGCGTAATATTAACATTTACAGGATTTGGCAGACGCCCTCACTTAGAGCGACTTACATGTTATCGAACAGTTGAGGGTTAAGTGCCTTGCTCAAGGGCCCATCAGTAGTAACTTGGTGGTGGTGCAGTTTGAAACTTCCAGACAGCTACCCCTGACCCCACATTACAAACATTACCTTGCAGAAACGTTACGATAGGATTCTCTAGAATAAATACAGGATGGGCCATGTATATGGATACACCTTAATAAAATGGGAATGGTTGGTGATATTAACGTCCTGTTTGTGGCACATTAGTATATGTGAGGGGGCAAACTTTTCAAGATGGGTGGTGACCATGGTGGCCACTTGGAAGTCGGCCATCTTGGATCCAACTTTTGTTTTTTCAATAGGAAGAGGGTCATGTGAGACATCAAACTTATTGGGAATTTCACAATAAAAACAATGGTGTGCTTGGTTTTAACATAACTTTATTCTTTCATGAGTTATTTACAAGTTCCTCTTTGTTCACAGCCATTGACATGTCGAAGAGGTTAACACGTGATGAGCGGATCGAAATTGTGTTGATATCTGGTGAACGCAGTAACCGGGTCATTGCAGCAGATTTCAATGCAAGACACCCTACCAGACCACCCATCTCCCATGCTACAGTTAGCAAACTGCTTGCTAAGTTTCGTGAAACTGGTTCAGTGTTGGATTTGCCAAAATGTGGATGCATGAAAACTGTCACTAATGAACAAACATCAGTGGCTGTCCTAGCTTCATTCAGCAAGAGCCACAGCATAGCACTCGTCGCATGTCACTGGAGAGTGGCATTAGTCGAACATCCCTTCGGCGGATATTAGCTACTCACAAATGGCACCCTTACAAACTCCAGCTACTGCAGCATCTCAACGAGGATGACCCAGATTGGCGCACACAATTTGCAGAATGGGCAAAACAAAAATTGGAACAGGACCTTCAGTTCATGCAGAAGATTTTGTTCAGTGATGAGGCAAACTTTTATGTGAATGGTGAAGTTAACAAACAAAACCACCGCTATTGGTCTGACACTAACCCACATTGGATAGATCCCTCCAAGACTGTTGGAACAAAAAAAGTGATGGTATGGTGTGGTATATGGGGTACAAAGATAGTGGGGCCATTCTTCATCAATGGAAACCTCAAGGCCACTGGATATTTGAAATTGCTACATGATGATGTGTTTCCCTCTTTATGCACTGAAGCTGCCACGTTCCCTGAGTTTTTCCAGCAAGATGGTGCACCACCACATTATGGGTGTCAGGTCCGAGCATTCCTAGATGAACAGTTTCCTGAAAAGTGGATTGGTCGTCGTGGGCCAGTTGAATGGCCCCCAAGGTCTCCCGATCTGACCCCCTTAGACTTTTATCTTTGGGGTCATCTGAAGGCAATTGTCTATGGTGTGAAGATACGAGATGTGCAGCACCTGAAACTACGGATACTGGAAGCCTGTGCTGGCATTTCTCCTACGGTGTTGCTATCAGTGTGTGAAGAGTGGGAGAAGAGGGTTGCATTGACAATCCATCACAATGGGCAGCACATTGAACACATTTTATAAGTGGTCAGAAACTTGTAAATAATTCATGAAAGAATAAAGTTACGTTAAAACCAAGCATTGTTTTTCAAGCACACCATTGTTTTTCTTGTGAAATTCCCAATAAGTTTGATGTGTCACATGACCCTCTTACTATTGAAAAAACAAAAGTTCCAAATGGCCACTATGGTCACCACCCATCTTGAAAAGTTTGCCCCCTCACATATACTAATGTGCCACAAACAGGACGTTATCACCACCAACCATTCCCATTTTATTAAAGTGTATCCATATAAATGGCCCACCCTGTACATTAAGCATGATTCATGTGCCATTAACCACAATAGCATTTTAGTGGAGCGGAACGCTCAGCTTGTGGGTGGTAACTGAGTTCGGTAGGCGTGTTCCAAACGACAGCCGGGCTCTGTTTGTTCCACCCATTTATGGTTAAACCGGTGTTTAGATGGAGTCAGCTCCTGCCAAGTTGGCGACAACCAGAACTCCCAGAATTGAGCTTCAAAACCGCTCTTCAGAAAACCTATGGGTGATGTCACTTAGGGATTGGTGTGATGTCCTCCAAACTATACTCCCTCTACAGGTTCTCCACAGGGGTGTATTTTGTCTCCTGTCCTGTTTTTCCTACAGTAATGACGTGGTAACGGTCTGATAACGGTCATGCTTTGAAATTCACTGGTGATTCTGTTATTGTGAGACTGCAATAAGATAATGAGTCTGAACATGGGCCCGAGATAGATGACTTCATGTCACAGTGTGACGAGTATCATCACTGCAGTCAAACCTAAAGACGTACTTGTTGATTGTAGAAGAACAAGTCCTAGATTATTATTCCCACAAACATTCTCGACACGGATATCCAGTGCTGGTCTACATGCTAATAAACTGCGGTTTTTCTGTTCATCAAAACCCGAATAGGTTAACTGTTTATTTTCATCTGGATTGTAGTAAAATATAAATTTAGTGCATCCCACGTTCTCGGTTCTCGCGTTCGTCTGTTGATCTGTTTGTCCTCTGAAAGTGTTTCTCAAAGCCACGTCAAAGGCTAATTTCTATCATGTTGTGTTGAAGCTTTCTTAAAATAAAAATTCCAGTGAAACTGAGCTGCAACACCGTGAGCAGATGTTCCTTGCAGCACCACATCTGCATAAATACATAGCCAGAGACACTCTCAGCTTGTTTACCCCACCCTCTTCTGCCTACAGGTTCGCGCAAACACACACAGACATTCACAAACACACACACACACACACACTAAAACTTCTACAGTGTTAAACCACCGAAAGGAAATATAAAATAGATTCACCACAAATGTTATGCTACATATATACATACATACATACACACACTACTTGAAATATGCTATAAGCTAGGTGGCACTGGAAGTAGCATATGAATAAACATAAAAAAAAGAAAACAAACAATGTAATAAAACTTTGTAATAAAAGCAATATCTGTAAATTCTTGAGATATTGTCACAGTCTGTCGAAAAAACAACAACTAACTACAATAAATACACACGTGGACAAAATTGTTGGTACCCTTTGGTCAATGAAAGAAAAACTCACAATGGTCACCGAAATAACTTTAATCTGACAAAAGTAATAATAAATAAGAATTCTATGAATGTTAACCAATGAAAGTCAGTCATTGCTTTTCAACCATGCTTCAACGGAATTATAAAAAATGAGACTTCTGCACCTCTCTGCAGGTATTTTGGCCCACTCCTCATGAGCAAGCTGCTCCAGTTGTTTCCGGTTTGAAGGGTGCCTTTTCCAGACAGCATGTTTCAGCTCCTTCCAAAGATGCTCAATAGGATTGAGGTCAGGGCTCATAGAAGGCCACTTTAGAATAGTCCAATGTTTTCCTCTTAGCCATTCTTGGGTGTTTTTAGCTGTGTGTTTTGGGTCATTGTCCTGTTGCAAGACCCATGACCTGCGACTGAGACCCAGCTTTCTGACACTGGCCAGCACATTTCTCTCTAGAATCCCTTGATAGTCTTGAGATTTCATTGTACCCTGCACAGATTCAAGACACCCTGTGCCAGATGCAGCAAAGCAGCCCCAGAACATAACAAAGCCTCCTCCATGTTTCACAGTAGGGACAGTGTTCTTTTCTTGATATGCTTCATTTTTCCGTCCGTGAACATAGAGCTGATGTGCCTTGGCAAAAAGTTCCATTTCTGTCTCATCTGTCCATAGGACATTCTCCCAGAAGCTTTGTGGCTTGTCAACATGTAGTTTGGCATATTCCAGTCTGGCTTTTTTATCATTTGTTTTCAACAATGGTGTCCTCCTTGGTCGTCTCCCATGTAGTCCACTTTGGCTCAAACAACGACGGATGGTGCGATCTGACACTGATGTTCCTTGAGCATGAAGTTCACCTTGGATCTCTTTAGAAGTCTTTCTGGGCTCTTTTGTTACCATTCAGATTATCCGTCTCTTTGATTTGTCATCAATTTTCCTCCTGCGGCCACGTCCAGGGAGGTCGGCTTCAGTCCCATGGATCTTAAATTTCTGAATAATATGTGCAACTGTAGTCACAGGAACATCTAGCTGCTTGGAAATGGTCTTATAGCCTTTACCTTTAACATGCTTGTCTATAATTTTCTTTCGAATCTCCTGAGACAACTCTTTCCTTCGCTTCCTCTGGTCCATGTTGAGTGTGGTACATACCATGTCACCAAACAACACAGTGACTACCTGGAGCCCTATATATAGGCCCACTGACTGATTACAAGATTGTAGACACCTGTGATGCTAATTAGTGGACACACCTTGAATTAACATGTCCCTTTGGTCACATTATTTTCAGTATTTTCTAGGGGTACCATCATTTTTGTCCAGGCCTGTTCCATGAGTTTATTTTTTTAAATAATTCTGTTGAAGCATGGTTGAAAAGCAATGTCTGACTTTCATTGGTTAACATTCATAGAATTTTTTTAAATTCTTACTTTTGTCAGATTAAAGTTATTTATGTGACCATTGTGAGTTTTTCTTTCATTGACTGAAGGGTACCAACAATTTTGTCCACGTGTGTAAATTCAGCTGTTTCAGAAGAGTCATATTTTGGGCCTTCAGCAAGCAACGAAAACATTACAATGACTGGAATTAGATTAAGAACACATTATTAAAACCTGTAAGGATAGTGCTGAAAAATCTACTTCAGCGAAGACATGTGGTCAGAAAACCATCCAGAATCAGTGTGACTGGTGATCACTTCAACTCTTGGTGAAGTCACATGGTAGAAAATGTTCAGCAGAAACCAGTGCTATGTTTAATAGTAAAAGTAAGAGCATTTACACACACACACATTGTGAAGAGAACTCACCGGATTGGAACTAAACAGCTGTGTGTCCATAAGACGACCACTTGCTCATCTTATCATTTTGATTCATACACATTCACACTTCATACAAACTTAAATAATTTCTTTTGATTGTGTAAAGCTGCTTTGCGACAATGACAATCGTTAAAAGCGCAAGACAAATAAATTCAATTGAAAATAAATTGAACTTCTTAATGAGATTCATTAGAATCAGTTTACTAGAGAGCATAAAGACTGGACTGTGGAGCGATTGGAAAAAGGTCATGTGACCTGATGAGTCCAGATTGATCCTATTCCAGAGTGATGGGCGTGTGAGGGTGAGAAGGGAAGCGCATGAAGCGATGCTCCCATCATGCATAGTGTCCACTGTACAAGCCTCTGGAGACAGTGTTATGATCTGGGGTGGCTTCAGTCGCTCAGGTCGAGACTCAGCAACGTTATGTGGAGATAAAATGAAGTCACATGACCACCTGAATGTACTGAATCACCAGAACATCACATCTATGGAGGGTTTCTTTTCTCTTTCTACGGACATATTCCAGGACTTTTGGCAGTGTGTTGCTCTTAGAAAACAATAAATAAGTGTCCTAGTACTGTATTATAAGTGCAAGCGTTTTTATGGATTAAAACATCATAAATGTTCCAGAACTCATTCTCACTTTCATTTACGGTTCCCATGAGGTCTCAAATAGATATATATTAAAAATTTTTTTATTGTGCTAATAATAACTCTATCAACATTAGTGATGAAACCTGTTTAAGATTTTGATTCACTGATTCAACAGCTATTTTTTTTTTCTTAAAATTTTTACATTTGTTATGCCCGAGTTTGACCTCTTCAAACAGTAAACTAAAAGACGATGAGGTTTCCACTTCTTTGTGAAAGTGTGAAAGTAAATCCCTTAGAAGTTCAATATTCCACCAGTCCTTTTATTCCAGTAAAGAGTGTGATATCAGGTTGTACGGTTATTTATTAAACCCATTCACTCATCCTGTTTTAAATGTCATCTGCCGCATGTGTAGCAGCGAATTCTTTAACCGAGCGCTTCTCGTTTCCTGACTCCCTCTTGCTCCTCGATCGATCTGCTCTTTATTAACTGCCCTAATTGAACCGCCAGTTTGAGTTAGCACAGGGCGTGAACGAGACGGTGATTATGGGCCGGTAACGAGGGCTTGTGGCACGTTAAAATCAAAAGGGCGTCTCCATCCGCGCATGTTAATGGGCTGACCACTAACGCGGAGTTTATGTGCTAGGAGTCATGATTAGCTCCGTGTGCAGGTCGAGGGTTTATGAGCTCGGTTTCACCAAGGAGCTCGGGGAGGGAATTCAGCCTCATAAATAGTAAGCAGTGATGCACGTAGGTCTCGGGGTCTCGTTTCCCACGAGACTGGACACTGTCCTGCACATCTTAAACTGCTCTGCTCTTTTTACAAAACAAATTTATTCTACTAGGTGCAAATCCATTGCTCTGCGTACACTTTGAAAACCTGCTGGATTCGGAAATGTAATTTTTTTTTTTTTGTAGAATAAGCAATACGAACACATGAAAGACACGTGTCACAAGTGACATCTCGACTCCAGTTTCTCGCTGAAATGCGCCTGTGGCTAAAAACCCTGGCGTAAAAATGATTCGAGTGTGCATGACGGTGCTATCGTGTTTTTATTCCTCCAAACCAGGAGTGTGTTGTGGCAGAGCTCATGTAAAAATTGTCCTGGACAGACAAAATGGACAGATGAGCCAAGAGAATCCCATGCACCTTGAAAAAAAATAAAACAATTCTAGCGCAGAAGCAAGGCATCCACCAGGCCCACCCGATCTTTTAATACGGTTTTATTTTGCGGTTCATCTCTGCGTCTTGTCTGCACCTTTGTTTCGAGCGTCAGAGACGGCGATTACAGTCATTATCATTGCTAATATGATTGACAATAAGTGGGCTGGGGGCACTTCATAATCAGTTTACCCATGATTACATTTTTCTCACGCGAAAGAGCATCATAATAAATCGCTTTCTATTCTCAGAAATGTTTCGGTAAGTACGTGCGGACGATGAATAAAACTACAGACCCGGTCCGTCGCTGTGTAATAATGACTTCTTTTAAACGGTTCATTCATGTAGAATTTTAAAATCTTTTTTAACTTTGTTCCTTTGTATTATTCTTCACTCCAGGAAAGGATAAATCGTTCACTTATTAGCTCTTTCTCACTGGACATGGAACGCGCGGGTTTTATCGTATATTGATTAGCATTATGAATTTAAATATAAATGGCGTAATACGTTTTTGTCTTTCTGTATATATTTTTTTATTTTTAAGTCCTGCTTTTCACACTGACTGCAGGAAAAGGAGTCTGTGTGTGTGTTTGTGTGTGTGTGTAATGTGCTGAATGTGCGTGGTTGTATTTGTGATTGCAATGCAGGCATGAACAAAAGACAGATTGAGCAGCCACTTCCCGCTCACACTTGGAGAATTGGTGTGATTTTGACATGTAAAGACAAACATACAATACCCTCAGTGGGAGAAAAAAAAATACTGTTGCTAGGCAACTGGGAAATATAGACGTACGGGGTAAGATAGCTAGTGGATGTGGCTAACAATCGAGCAAGTCGCCATTAATCTTTTATGTGGACTGTGGAAAAAAAAAGGATAAAGAATATCTTTTCTTTTTTTTTTCATAATTGCATCAACTGAAACCTCACAGCTTATCAGAGCTGCCAGAGAATTTCAACTCTCAGCTGTAATTGTATAGACATCTTTGTAAATACAGTCAACATGCAACATTACTGCTGGGTTTGTTTCAAACAAAACGGCTAGACGATGGGAGATCTATTCTTAAGAACAAACCCGCAGAGAGAGAGAGAGAGACCGGCCGGGCTATAGGTTTTAAAACTGGCACGCTGTCGAGTCATCAGTATCGCCGTCTTATTCATCTGGGCTCCTTAATTCACCCTGGTCGAGTTCAGCGTTCGGCTCGCTCAGTGTTCCACCACATCCATCACGTCCACTTCCCTGCAATGCAGTTTGTTTCTCTGATCTACAGCTTCTGACTCGAATCGGTCTTCATCAGCTGAGTCGGCTGAGTTTGCAGACGAGAAACACTGAACTAACCAACAGTACGTGGTTAAAATAGAAATGTACCGCACCAGCCGCAAAACATTACTCCTTGCAGGATTTAGCATTAGAATCTAATCTAGATAGATACTCGTAAAAAGGAAGGAGATACCAGTTTTGCATGTACAAACAACGCACGCTATTGATTGGCCAAGAGACTCGACAGCCGTCTCTGGCTGTTTCTAACAGCGGCAGACAGGAAATCATTTATATCCCAGAGGTTAAACTTTAATGTGACCTGTGAGAAAAGTCATCCTGAAACTCAAGGCTACTTTGTTTCCCCTCACCGCGGTTGTAGCGCTCCATATCAATCGATTCCAAATGAACAATAAACAACAACGATGTCACCTAGCGAGGATGAAAATGTAATAAACAACAGATGGCTTCAGAAAGGTCTCATGGAAGGTCTTAGCAGAGATATGCATTTGTGGTCTGTTTATGGCAGTTCCTGGGACTTTGGACCTTCTTCTTTCAGCTGCTTCCTGTTAGAAGTCGCCACACTGGTCCATTTGTCTCCATCTGTCTTCCACATATTCCTTCATCACTCCAAACTCCTGCATGTCCTCTTCCTCACCACATCCATGAACCTCCTCTTGGGCCTTCCTCTTCTCCTCCTGTCCGGCAACTCCAACTCCAACATTCCCCTCCCGATATACCCCTCATTCCTCCAATGCACATGGCCAAAACATTTTAATCTGCCCTCCCTACTGTACCTTTGTCCCCAAATCGTCCTACCTGCCATGTCATTCTCATATACTTCTAGTATCAGTATCTATGTAAAACTGGCTTCTAGATGCAGCGGCAGAACAGGAACCTAGCCACTATGTTTTTGCTAGCTTCTAAAAGACGCGTTCTTGTCTTTAAAAGAACACGAGATCGAGTCCTGACGATGTCAGAGCAATGCTAAAGTTGGGAGTCAGAAATAGAAGATTTGGGCTTTGGTCCATGGGTGAAACACATGACCTCGCCATCTCTGAAGTTTGATCAGCAGTTTGGCGGCATAACGTATCTCAGAGGAAGAAAAATCATATGTGGAGAAGTTGTATTGATATTATGATGTATTGTGGGAGGTTTGATTGCTGTGTTGTGCACATGGCAGCTGTGTGAACCCTGCATATGAACAATATACACCAAATCCCCAACATACGAACGAGTTCCAATCCCGAGAGCTTGTCTGTAAGTCGAGTTTGTTCGTACGTCCAACAAACACTGTCTAGGTCCTAGGATACTACCATAATCGGTTTATTATGACATTACAGTGTTGTTTAGAATTGTGCCGATGGTTAAATGATACATGTTAAAAGAACGAGTGATGTCTGCCATCTTTTCACCTCGCTCCATTCTCTCAATTATTTTCACTTTTGCTTACGGTATATGCTCGCTTTATATGAAAAAGCATAAAATTAATTGTTACAAACGACGCACGCCCACGTGGATTTGATTTGCTCCAAGATGGACGATTCTGAGGAGCAAGATTGTTCTGGTAGTTGTGGAAACCATCAGTAGCACCACCTGCAGGACCGGAGCGCCGATACACGATGGAGAGAACCTGATCTTGTCAGCCTGCGAACGTGATTTCACATAATGTGTATAATCGCTCTTATTGCCTAACGGTGCAGATGGTATTGCGCTTTAAGAGCTGAAGGTTACTGATGTAACTCTTGTCGATCCACGGACGAGATGCACTTAAATACATCGCTCTTCATGGCCCTTTGAGAGCACTCAGGATCGCCCGCGTGGCCCGCGGGCTGTAATCGAGCTCGACGCTGCTGATCTGTATTCCTGCAACATGCAGCAATAACGGCAATTCCAGCGGGCTCGAAGTCAGGGGCAATTTGTTTTTTGTTTTTTAAAATAAATAAATAAAATCTGAGAGAACATCTGGACTAGGACAGATAGATGTCGCGGACACTTCTCTTCATCCATACAGGAAGTCTGACACTTCCGAGTCGCTTTTTCTCGAGTCCACACAGCTGCAGCTCCCGAAAGAGGAAGCTATTAGGCTCTCGACTGCGGCTCGGGGAGAGTTCGAGGGAATGGAAAGCCTGCTTCATGCTGTGTATGTTTCTCTCTGTGTGTCAGAATATGTTAGATTAATGAGTTGCGCAGAACGGCGGCTTAGCGTTCACAGCGTGGACACAAACTCCCAACCTTTCTGCTATTTATACACTCCGACACGGACAAGTGTCTCGTTCACTTTTTCTTTCTAAACCATGCACACATATTGTCTGACATGCAGCGTGTAACAGAATAGGGGTGCTGATAGTCTGTGTGTGTGTGTGTGTGTGTGTGTGTGTGTTTGAGAGAGGAGGAGGAGTTTGAGGGTACTGGCAGCCCGGGAGCAGTTTGCAATTCGCAGCAAATTACCCAGAGTGCCTCGCTGCTTTCCGTTCTGTGTGCACGATCACAGCATCGACTGGTAACACTCTCACACTGCTCATTATCCCAGAAAGAGAGAAGGAAGGAAGGAGGAAATGAGAAACGGAGGGAGGTAGAGAGGGATAGGATGAGGGTAGGAGGGTGAGAGACATGTAGAGAGAGTGAGAGAGAGAGAGAGAGAGAGTGGGAGGGGAAATGGTGTGTGTGTGTGTGTGTGTGTCAGTATTACATCCTTTCCAGCTAGAAAGCACCAAATGTCATATAGAGCGATAGGGTTTACATGTAAACAATATACATACGTACATATATAAATATATATATACACACACATACATGTGTAAATACACTTGCGTGCACATACACACGTGTGTGTTCCACTATAATAAAAGCACTGTCGCGGGTTTAAACGCCGTTAAGCCGGCTTTTTACGAGACGCGTCCCTCTTTGCAAATGTCAGCCCTTCAAATGTCAGGTACACCGGTGCCTCCGTTTCCACGCCGACCAACGAAGAGAGAGAGAGAGAGAGAGAGAGAGGGAGAGCCCTTACAGCTCTGTTATGACAGGTTCAACAAACACTTGCAGAGAGGGGTCATGTTCCCTGTTCTATCCATCCATCCCTCCCTCCGTCTCAGCAGCATAACAGGAGATCACGAACTGTCTGAGTTATTTGGAAGAACTGAACGTGCAGATGTGGAATGACCAAAGATAATTATGAGGGGCGTTCAAGTCAAAGCGGGACTTCTGATTGTTCAGAATAACAGAGCACTGATCCGAGAGTAAAACCTCTTTATTTCTCTATATAATCTCCTCCTAATCTCCTCACTAGGGCTTGGACACCATCAAGAGAAAAAGTTTCCTCAGTACGCCGGAGACGTGATCAGACTCCTTTAATGGCTTCGCCAAACATGTGGAAATGTATTGTAGCGAGGTCGGGACTGTACGGGGGACGTGGCGATAACTCCCAGCCGAGTTCCTGTAACGTGCAGGTGGTGTTGGTGAATGAGTGTGTGTACAGTTCACACAGACAGATGCGTCTCTTCAACAAGTTGGCGACGAGTCAATTATCAAGGATGAGGCGTTCCTCTCGCTGAACGTTCAGTGGGCTCCGAGCACCTCGGCCGGGATCGTCATTCACAGACGTGCGGCCTTCTTTAAAACTTTTAAATGTTTTGCTCCGGCTGAGAGCCTTTATACATTGTATCAGCCCGAAATGTCATCACTAGTCCTGGTTTGACTTGAACGCCCCTCATAGTTACACAAGAAAACACATTCCTTCAATAACAGTAAGGGTGTGACACTGTTTTCTGTACAGTTCCATACAACTCACGTTCTACAGTTCTAAGATTGGTCTGTACCTCAATACACTCACACATACTGTATATCCACACACGCACACTGCTAGGTGGTTTGTAATCTGCCAGTAAACACAAAGAGAAGAAGAGTGCAAAGAATAAAGAAGCTTTTGAGGATGTCTAGACTGACCCAGTCACATCATCAGCTCTGGAGTCCAGA
Source organism: Clarias fuscus (assembly GCA_030347435.1). Lineage (NCBI taxonomy): Eukaryota > Metazoa > Chordata > Actinopteri > Siluriformes > Clariidae > Clarias > Clarias fuscus. The sequence goes on from CM059228.1 coordinate 21,921,928, forward strand.
GACGGAGATCAGAGAACGCTGAGAGAACACGGAGAGATCAGAGAACACAAGCTGCACTGATGACGTCACAGTCTAAACACAAGTTCACTTACGAACCCGAGTACACCTATCCATGCTCACAGCGGCCTTTCATGTGAACCCAAGCATGAATCTTAGATTATTTGCACTGGTTTCTGCGTAGACTTGACTTTCTGTCTGAACTGTTTTGAAATTCGGCAGCTTCATTACGGACTGAAGTTGTGATTAGGGGAAAAGAAAAAAACATCGTGTCAGGTGACGTCAGATAATCTGATGAAGATGCTGTGAGACAAAGAAGATGAAGAAAGAAAAAAAAAAACACATTTGGGGTAGTATCGGTCTTCACTCACCAATCACTTTGACAAAATAAGCATCAGCCTCGAAGTTGTTCTTCAGGGCGTGGATGGTGAGCTCCTTCTTCCCCTCCGTCTGGCTCAGCACCATCATGTCCAAAATTCCCTACAAGAAAAAAAAAAAAAAGGAAAATGCACTTCAGTTTCCCACAACGCCCCTGGCTTCTCACATCTCTCTGTGTCATTGTCACACTCCCACATTGTTAATGCACTCTGCAGGACCATTACCGGCCATCGGATCAAAGCTCTGTGTGTGTGTGTGTGTGTTTTGTACACTAATGCTGCACATCCCACTATGAAGGTGTTACCAGACACAAGACAAAACATCTCACAAAGTGAAAAAATGTCTTGAATTGGAGACACCAGCCATCAAAGGTTTCATCTCACACACACACACGCACACACACGCACACACACAGAGTTGTGGTGTAAACAGTATGCTGCTGTAAATGGGACTGTTATAAAATTATCTATATAATATGATCAGAGCAAATTATAACAATAAATAATAAGACCAAACATTTACACACTTATATTTAAAAGTGTGTGTGTGTGTCTGTGTGTGGTGCGGCAAACCCTGATGAAGAAGTAAACAAATAAAATGGTGCAGAGTGTGTCTGTGGTTCTGCCTGGCGCTGATCCGATACTAACGTAAGGAGAAGTGAAGAGGGATGAAGACTCAAGTTCATCAAACCTCTGATTTCTGATGCTAATAATCTGATGACTGTAAAGAGCGACGGCTCAGAGAAGGAATCTGAGTTACTTCAGGAGACGATGAGGATCAACTGACACGAGTGAATTCCCCACATGGTTTATGGACGCATCACGCTGTAGTCCAGCGGCTGAGCTGATGTTTGTTCGTAATGTGTGAATCATAATGATCAGATCGTCCCTGATGACCGAGTCGAGGGCGACGGTGCTGAGGGCAAAACTCCCCGAGATATCAGTATGAGGAAACCTTGAGAGGAACCAGAGAACCCATCCTCATCTGGGTGAGATGATGTCGCTATGATTAGATCAGGATGAGTGTTACTACTGAGATCAGAATCAGAATAAGAATAAGGAAAAACATTTACATTATGAAGCTCAGGATTAGACTCTGGACCAGGATGGAGACCTGGATCAACACATCTTTAGGATCATGGATGGATTTAGGTTTAGTAAAGTAATTAAGTCTGATTTTGGTGCACTGTTTGTGTCAGATTAAGAAGTAGGATTAGAATCAGATTAAGGATTAGGAGCAGGTGGGATTTTGGATTAAGATCTGGGTGAGGTTTGAGATTAATTCTAACCCCAAATTGGACCATTTATAATGTAAGATTTAAGATTAGAGTGGGGGTTAAAGGTTAGATTTGGGATCAGAATTAGAGACTGAACTGGATTAAGGTTATATTTGGGATTATAGTCATCAGATTTGGTTAATGATCAGATTTGGGATTAGACTGAAAATCAATTTTTAGATGAGGAGCTGAGTCAGAATTTAAATCTGGAATTGATCAGATTCTGGTTTACGGTCAGTCAGATTTCCGATTAGATTTGATTAGATTTGACTTATGGTTGACCAGACTTTGGATTAGCTTTGATCAGATTTGGTCATTAGAGTTTATCAGAACTGAGATTAGGATTGATCAGATTTTGGTTAATGATCAATCAGATTTATACTTATCTTTGAGCAGATTTGGGTTTATGATTGATCAGACTTGGAATCTGCTTTGATCAGATTTGGGGTTATTAGTGATCAGACTTGGCCATTAGGATGATCAGACCTGGGATTAGGATGATCAGATTAAGGTTTATAAATGATCAGATCTCAGTTCTGGCTGCAGTGCGAGCAGGATCAGTGTTAAACAGACACACAGCCGGCAGAGGACACGGTGAGAAACGTTGTCTGTCCCTCTGTGATACATAGATGATTGGGGTCATGACCACTTGATTTTGCAAGCAGGCAGACACACACACACACACACACACACACACACACACACACACACACACACACACACACACGCACACACCCTGTATAAACACTAACCTGCAATTTGTGTCGTCTATAAAAAGGGAGGCTGCTTTTAAATGGTTGTTTCATGTGTCACAGTTTCTTTATTCGCACACACACACACACACACACACACACACACACACACACACACACACACACACACACACACACACACACCACAATTACACACGCATCAACTTTCCTACTAGACCTTATGATTGTGTATTTTCAGAAGACGTGTGACGTACATGTTTAACCCCCGGAGATGCTGTAATGTAATCCGGTCAGAGTAATAACGTTAGTGAAATGAGGTGAACTGAACTGAGAGAGACAGGAAGACATTCTGATGCCTCTGTGATTAATCATAATCCCCAATGTTTCCGACTACCAGTCAAGGACAGTTTCTATAGATAAAAACAAAAAGCACACACAGTCTCTCTCTCTCTCTCTCTCACACACACACACACACACACACACACACACACACACACACACATACACACACACTTCAGAAGCAACAGATCAGAAGCTCTACATAAGGATGCACTTAGTGCATGGACAAAGCGTCCTCCTCCTGATGTTTCCATTATTGTGGACCTTCGCACTGTCGTGTGAGCTTTATTTGCACATAGAATAACCTGGTCTAAAATATCATGGCATCACTGTGTTAGCCAACCACTTTTTGTTGTTTGTTTAATTTCTGCATATACAGTGGAACCTTGGATTGCGAGTAACTCGGTTTACGAGTGTTCCGCAAGACGAGCAAAGATTTTTAATAAATTTTGACTTGCATGTCTTGCATGTCTTGGTTTAAGAGTGCCGAGTTTTTTTGACACCGACACAAACACACACACACTGTTCTACACAGAAACTCTGCTCTGTCACGATTCTTTTCAAGTAAGTTGCTGGTTAATTTTTTTTTATTATTTTATTTTATTTTACAGCAGTGATTCCGTTAGTCTGCGCTCACACGAGTGTCATTAGAGAGATTTCTTTTTTTCCCCGTTAAAATAGTGTTTCCGTTGTGTGTGTGCTTGTTGTGAAACTTAAAAAGCGAGGTGGGGGGAGGGAAGAGGAATTTTACTGTCTAAGACGAGGTGAGGGAAGGGGCTAATTCCACCCACACACACACACACACACACACACACACACACACACACACACACACACACACACACGCGCACAAACGGAAACACTTATCTGTTGGGATTTATTTTTACTTTTTTTAAAGGTAAAGTGCAGGTTAATTTGTTTTATTTTTACCTTATATATTGTATTAATTATTTTTCTGTATTGATTTTTTTGGGTTGTGGAACGAATTATTTGAGTTTTCATTATTTCTTATGGGACGATTTGATTTGGAATACGAGCCCGCTTCCGGAATGAATTATACTCGTAATCCAAGGTTCCACTGTATATTGAGTAATGTTCCCAAAGAAATTATTAATTACAGATGTACACCACTAGTCTTCTCTGACTTTTATTTCTCTCTACACAGTAAAATAATACTGAAGGCGTTTATCCAAAACACAATAATCTCCTCTGAACAGTTGATATTGAGATGTATATCTGCTACTTCTGCTCTGTAAAGCTTCATAACGGCTCTAATCTGAGGTGCTGGTTGTTAATTGGTGATTTCTGAGGCTGGTGACTCTAAATGAACTTCTCCTCTGCAGCAGAGCTACGTTTTGATCTTGCTTTCCTGGGAAGGTCTTCACGAGAGACAGTTTCATCATAGGTTTTGCAAATGTTCTTGTAAGAACTGTTCCAGAACAGCTGACCTTCATGTCTTGAAGTAACAACTGACTGTTGCTGTTGTTACTTAATTAACTAACACCATATGTGTTATTTCATACTTTTGAAAAAAAAATCGAATATAGTTCTAGAATGTAGAAACTAAAAAACAAACAAAAAAAAACTGAATTTCAATGTGTCTACAAACTTATGACTGATGTTACATGGGGTTGTATTTCTTCTTCTTCTAAATCTTTCAAGTCATGTGCTTTCGCCTTGCTTAAAACCTACTGACATAACAGATTCAGACAGGACAAAAATCCTAGAAATACTCTTTCAATGATTACATTAGCCCACCTCCACATGTAAAACTAATCTAATCTGGAGAGGACTTTAGAAAAGAAAGGAAACTTCTGTGCCAAAAAATGCATTTTAAACTCAAGAAAGCTATTCATCTTTAACATCATAAAGACTCCTACCATAAAAGTGCCTAAGAACATAGCCATGAATAAAGAACGGTACAAAACAACCTCCAACTTCTCCCCACCATCCAAGAACAGTTTGGTGATGAACAAAGCCTTTTCCAGCATGATGGAGCTCCTCACCATGAGGCTAAAGTCATAATTACATGTCTCAGGGAACAAAACATGGAAATCTTGGGTCCATGTCCAGGAAACTCCCCAGACCTTAATCCCGCTGAGAACATGTGGTCGATCCTCAAGAGGCGAGTGGACAAACGAAAACCCACAAATCCTGACAAACTCCAAGCATCGATTATGCAAGAATGGGTGTGGCTCAGAAGCTGACTGACAGCATGCAAAGGTCGAATTGCAGAGCCTTATGAAATGCTTGTAATTATACTTTAGTACACCAGAGTCACAGCTGACAAAAAGATCTAAAAACACTAACGCAGCAGACTTTGTGAAAATTAACATTAATTAATTTTGTCATTCTCAAAACTTTTGGCCCCCAGCTGTACAGAGAAACAGCAGCAAACATCCTGGTTTCCCCCGAGACGAGAGCGTCTGCGGCGAACACACCTCGATGTTTACTCACACCCCATGCCCTAAACTTTTGCAAGAACAACCAAAAAAAGGATTCTTCAAACCTGAGCAAATTCAGTCATGATCACAGCAACTGCTAATTTGCTTGCCTAAATATACAGAACAATTTAACACAGCCTTGGGGTGCTTTCACACCTATTAGTGTGATCCCCGAGTCCAAATCAGAGTAAAACTGCACCTTTTGGTTCATTTAGAATTCTCACTGCACCACAAAGCAATAAAAAAAACAAAAAACAGATATACTGGCGGAGGAGTGTGGGATGAAAACACATGCGCTTTGTTCATTGTTCTGAAAAACCTTTGTGAAGAGCGAGAAGAAATCATAAAAAATCACTCGAATGCGGAGAACAAAGAGCCGCGCTCAATATATTACTAGATAATTGTAGGAGTTACGAGCTTAAAACACTTTCCATCTTTTCTTTTCACTTCGGCACATCATTCAAAATCATCAAAACACCTCCATTTCTACGGCACTTTCGGCTCTGTCCTTTGGCTCGCGCTGCAACTCGTGGCTCAGTTTAGCAGCTCTTATCTACTGAAAGCGTCGCCCACATCCTAAAATACACTGCGCTTTTATTCACTCCCTGTATTCGGGCCTGGCGTAGGCTTCTTCCTGCAGGTTCTATTAGACCCATACAGTACCACGTCCACCTCAGGGTTGACTTGGACCGGCTGTACGATTGCCGTTCTCACCGGACCGAAGAGAAAAAAACTGCACCGGAGTTTGATTGAAACAAACTAAACTCTGCTTATGCAAAAGCATTCTTAACACTTACTAAGCCTTGATTTTAAAATAGTCCTGAATCTGTCGTCATGGCGCTGGAGCTCTTGGACATGCTGCTGGTCTGTCGAGACAGTAAAGCCTCATGCACTTTTCTTGCCATCTGTGTTTTCGTCTATTTTCTCCAAAGAACCTTTTCCAAAAATGATGACCAGAAACCAAAATGCTTTAAATTTGGATGGATTTATGCAGGATTTAGAGACGAGATTTATGATGGGTTTAGAAACGGAACAAGTAGAACGTGCTAGCTTTATGGATGATTCTGAAAAAGTTTATTTGAAAAACATGATGTAGCAGCACCTGAACCTGATTAAACCCTAAGTTTGCGCAGAGTCTGACAAGTAGGAGGTTTCTATCACATCGGTTCTATTTTTAACGCGTGTCTGTCCCAACAGAATTTCCTTCCAGTGTCTTTACTGGAAAGGACGAAGTATCGACTACTTGTACCATGAAAATTGCAACTATATATTGATGATAACTTTGTGTGTTGTATATGAGGGCGTGTTGCAGTATCTGACAGATTTGACCTAATGGAGACATTCGTCTGGTCCCTGTGATATTTATCTCATATGAAAAACGAAAAATACAGTGGAACCTTGGATTGCGAGTAACGCGGTTTACGAGTGTTCCGCAAGACGAGCAAAGATTTTTTTATAAATTTTGATTTAGAAAAAACGAGCAAATGTTGGTTTACGAGTGCCGAGTATCATGCATGGCCCTCTTATTTAGACACCGAGCGTCACTCTTGCCATGCGGAATTGTGGGTAATCGTCTCCCCTGCTCCCCTGGGTCTTAGTGCTCGCTTACTGGTACATCTCCCTCTGTGTTTCAGCATCTCCTATGTGTGTACGCGCACGTAATTTGACACCAACCAACACACACACACACCGACACACGGACGCACACTCTTTTCACTGCCCCCTCCCCGGCTTCACTGGCACACAGAAACCCAGCTCTGTCGTGAAGGTAAGGTGCTTTATACCCCTCTTACTACAAGCCTAGAGGAACTCAAGCAGAGAATCATTGAGGCCCTGGAGAATGTTACGCAAGATACTCTACTCTGACGTGTGTTGTGTCACAGGTTATAAAATCTATATCTGTTTGAATATATTGTTGGAATTTTGATAAATAAATCATTTATTTTCTAACATGAAGCCCGTTTAATTTCGTTTGCCTAGGACGTAGTTACTCAGATATTCCTATTTAAAATGTCAAATTCTTTAAACATGGGCCTCTGAGTGGCGCAGTGGTAAAGCGCTCGCCCTATCATCCGGAGATCGTGAGTTCGATTCCCGGGTGATGCTGTAACCTCTCGCAGCCGGAGGTCTAGAGAGAACTGATTGGCCGAGCTCTCTCAGAGGGAAGGGATGTGAGGTACTTAATGCTCCCACATTAATCATGGCTCTACAGCCAGTCAGGGGCGTCTGTGAGCTCACCCGAGGGGATAGCGCTGTCCTCCGAGTGTGTTACGCCTCCCCTAACGGTGCGTGAGCGAGTAGTTTGAAAAGATGCGGTCGGCTGGCGTCACGTGTTTCCACCTGTTTTCTTCGGCCCTCCCCGCTGAGTGGTAGTAGTTGCCTTAATGTGGAGCCCCCTAGTGACGGGGAGGAATTGGACACGACTAAATTAATTAGGGAGAAAATCGGGGGGAAAAAATTCTATAAAAACCCTGTATACCCTTTTGGTTAATCAGGTTTAGTTTGGGCAGGAATTTACAAAAAAAGGTACACTTTTTTTGTACAAAAAAAAAAAAAAAATTGCTTGCTGGAAATAAATGCAGTGATGGAGAGCTGAAGTACTAGGGTGGATTTGGTGGACTTGGTGCACAGCCAAAGCACACGGAAGGTGAGAGGTTAGCCTTTGGTCTCAGGCGAGGCGTGGACAGGACATCAGTCTGCCTCGTTAGAGTCGTGAGGGAAGGACGGATCCTGGGTCACACATCAGGGAAGGACAATTACAACTGTGATACAGCGCTGACCACCAGAAACACCTCCACTTTCACTGCAAATTACCCAGCGTGCTTCGCTGCTCTCTGCATGATCGGAGCATCGACTCTCACACTGCTCATTATCCGAGAGAGAGAGAGAGAGAGAGACTACCAGTAGGAGTACTGACTGCCCCCGTACAAGAAACAACCTCTGAAACATGACTGCTGCTGAATCACTGATGCTTCCTGGGTGTTTGGAGCTCTTGTTATGAATAAAAACTTAATAAATCTGCTAAGTAACCATAGGTACAGTATCAGCTCACTTGGCTGCCAGCAGGTTAAGACTTCAGTGTACAGTAGATAAACCATTCAAAGCGTTTAATGCATATCTTGCATATGGAAGCTACACGGTTTAAAAGGTTCTGATTGTCTACAAGGGACTCTGATACAATGTTATACACTGAATAGGAAACTGTTACAAAATTTAAGTCCGGACTGTAAATTAACCTAAAGAGTTATAAATTGAAGCTAATCCCGGTGTTTAATCGATATATATAAAATTACAATGCATGTGGTCGGGTCTGTGCTAAACCGCTTAAGAGATACTTAATGTGTATTCGTTTGGAGCGATTTTCCCAATAAAACCTCCGTTCATGATTTGTAAATAAAGGCATTTCATGCGTGTACAGCATTTGGCAGGCGGAGCGCAGGAAGGCTGAGCTGCTTTAGAAAAAAAGAGAGAGAGAGAGAGAGAGAGAGAGAGAGAGCTGCTCTGCTCCGAACTCAGACAGCAGAACATTAAGGCTCATATAGGATACTGAATAAGCTAAAAGCTGCAGACACCGTGTTTTCTAAATCATCCACTTGATGGAATCTATTAGCAGATCCTGGTTCCATCTGTAACTGTCTATAGCCGAGCTCTTACACTAATTTTGTGTGTAACACACACACACAAACATGATTTGGGGGGGGGGGGGGGGGGGGGGTGAAGTGAAGAACAGTGATTATCTTGGAGTGTTAACTAATAATAACTATTGCGCTGTCACTTTCGGTCTGTATTGCACTGGTTCATCCACTACGCATCTCTGCACAAATCATAACTAATGTTTATCTTTGCACTACTGTATATTTCACCCGTATTTATTCTGTTTATACTATATCATTCAGAACTCGTATAAGTACAGTCCATATGTTCGGGAGGTCCCAGGTTCAAATCCCATGACGAACAAGTTCTCCCTGTTGGGCACTTGAGCGAGGCCATTGACCCTCAACTGCTCAGATGTATAATGAGATAAAAATGTAAGTCGCTCTGGATAAGGGCGTCTGCCAAATGCCTACAGTAAATGTACGCACACAGAGGTACCTATTGCACCGTCTGTTTGAATACAGTTGAATCTAATCAGATGTAATCTAATCTCTTTACAAGGGGCTGTGGGTGGGACATACTGTATTAGGCAGGGAGCGAACAGTTAGTTCTCAAAATTGATGTGTTAAAAGCAGGAAAAATCGGGCACGCACAAAGATCCGAGTGACTTTAACAAGGCATCTCCAGAACTCTAGGTCTAGTGAACCAGCGACAGGCACATGGTCTCCCAAGGTCCAGTGGACGGATCCCGAAGAAGAGCTACAGTAGCACAAAATTCCTGAAAAGCGAACGCTGGTTCTGATAGAAAGGAGTCGGAACACACAGAGTGTCACAGTTTGTTGCGTGTAGTTGTAGTATGCCCATGTGACCCGTGTCCTCCATCGAAAGCTCCTACAATGGGCATCAGAACCGGACCATGGAGCAATGGAGGATGAAGGTGACCTGGTCTGATGAATCACATTCTCTTCTATATTGGGGAAGAGGTAGGACCAGGATGCGCTATGGGAAGAAGGCAAGCAGAGATACCACCTACCTAAACACTGCTTCATGGAGGCGGTGTTCCCTGACAGCAGGGGCGAGATACGGCGCAGGATACCGTGTTCTGTCACACACTGTTCAGGAACGGTTTGAGGAACGCAAAGAGTTAGAGGTGTCGACTCCACTTCCAAATCTGATCGAGCGACTGTATGATGTACAGGACAGACAAGTCTAATCCATAACGGATCCACCTCACAACTTACACGACAACATCTACTACTAACTAACCTCTTGATGCCAGAAGCCACACACACACACACACACACACATGCTTGTGTAGCACAAGTGTGGCAATAATTCTGCAGCCAAATACATTCAGAGAATCACTTTTGAAGGGCGTGTTAATGAGACGAATAGTGTCCGCTCTTGAAGATGCGCGAAAAGACTCACGTCCTCGTAGATGTCGAAGAAGGTGGCCACGACGGCTTTGGGGACGGCGTTCAGGTCCGGCTGGTCCCAGTGCACGTGGAACGTACGTCCTGCATCTTTACAGCTCACGTTATTACACTCCACATTCTCCAGAAGGAACGCCTGCTGCTGAGCACTGCACACACACACACACACACACACACACACACACACGCGCGCAGAGAGAAAGATAGAGAGACAAATTCACACGGTTACGTCAATATTCACGGTAATAAAGCTCTGAATTAAACTGAAACGCGAGAGAAATAAAGAATATTCCGCTCCACTTTAAACTTTTATTACTGTTTTTATTTCTTGTGTAACACAAACAGACTCCACCAACCGAACGTGCACAATTAAACTCTGTGCGTTTTCAGCCCTGTGGGTTTTCATTACTCATATTTATTCTATTTTATTTGATTAAACATTGTTTCTTTTATTCTATTCGATCATTTTTATCATTTATCACAATTCAGGACAATGAAAGTTTGCGTGCTTTAATAAACTCCAAGGCTTTCAACCAATCACATATAATATTAAAATCATAAGAAGATGAAGGCTCTGAAAACAGAACTCAAATTCCACTTGTGTCTCCGGCGAGCCTTGAACCGTTTGCAGCGACAGTCTTGAACTCTAATCTGCACACTCGTGTACCGTCACACATCCAGGTGTTTTTACTGAGGGTGACGGTGTAGAGATCCGAGCTCGCAGTGGGAACGTAATGAGGATGAAGATCATCAGCGTGAGCTTTCCTCCACTGCTTCATTCGTATCTTAAACAGCTAAGATTCTGCAGTGTGTCTGATCGTCTGTACGAACCTCACACACACACACACACACACACACACACACACACACACACACACACACACACACACACACACACCTCATGCTCTCTCTTCTATTGTTTCATTTCTCTTTCTCTCTCTACTGCTTAAAACCGAGCTCTGTGACAGCAGGGCTGCCTCTCTCTCTCTCTCTCTCTCTCTGTCTCTCTCTCTCTGTCACACAGAAACAGTCTGTCTTTTTCTCATTCTGTATGTCTCCTGCTTTCTGTCTCTCTCACTCTGCTGTTCACTTCAGCAGAGCTTTATTAGCATAAATGTTTAAAAAAAATCATATTGTTGCCAAAGTAATTATAGAGAGTTGATTAGATTATAAATAACATCTATCTGCATTTATAAACATAGTTAAACATTAGAGACATAGTAAATATAAAAGAAAAACATAGTAGGTAAACAACAACACCACCACCACCAACAACAAAAGCATCAGTACAGAAGAACCTCGGTGTGTAATCCGTTCCGGATGCGAGTTCTTAAGGTGAAATTTTGTATAGTGAAATGCATTGTCCCAAAGAAAATAATGTAAATGCAGATAATCCGTTCCAGACATCCAAAAATATTACCAATATTATCAACAATAATAATACAATAGTTTCATACAAACGTAGAGGACAGACCAAAAGTTTGGACACACCTTCTCATTCAAAGAGTTTTCTTTATTTTCATGACTTTGAAAATTGTAGATTCACACTGAAGGCATCAAAACTATGAATTTACACATGTGGAATTATAAACATGACAAAAAAGTGTGAAACAACTGAAACTCTCGATTACATACACAGCCTGTCTTATTGTCATCTCTCTCTGTTTCTAAGGGAAGGTTGTGATATGTGGACGTGGACCTGTGCTGTCCATGGCATACACTCCTGCAGGACTCAAAACACTCGCACTGTGAGTGTGTGTGTGTGTGTGTGTGTGTGTGTGTGTGTGTGTGTGTGTGTATACTCAATGTCTGTGTGGTAATAGAAACACAAGGACACCGGGCCTGATGTGTTATACAGACGGGAAACTGTGAATGTAATGTATACACGTACACAAAGCCCTAAGATCACAGTGTGAGTGTGTTGGTGAGTTTCTGTTCAAGCCTGCACACAAAACACCCAACACACTCCACTCACACACTCAAATCATTCAATAATCCACATCAACACAAACAAAAACACACAATCCAAGAGCGCACACACACACACAAAGATAAACTGTGAGAATGAAAACCGGTTCAGTCCGGATCGACTCCAGAGCCTCGTCACTAACAGAAACACTCGAGGACTCGGACTCTCTCCATTTCATCACTTTCTTTTTCCTCCTTTTATTTTTAATTAACTTCTCTCTTTGTTCATTTGTCACTTATTTCATTCTTTCCTCCTTTACTTATTTTTTATTCTCTCTCCTTACATCATTTTCTGGCCTTCTGTCTCTCCTTCCTTCATTCTTCTCCTTTCTTTCTTTCCTCATCATCCTTCAATTCTTTTTCTTTTTTCCTTACATTTCTGTTATTTTTTTCCACTTTATTTTCTTCCTCATTGCCAAGTTTTTATTCCTTCTTTCCTTCCTGCGTTACTTTTCTCCATTTTCCTTTCGATACATTCTCTCCTCCTCTTTTTCTTTTTTTTTACTTTCCTTTCTCCCTCCAGTTCCTTTTTCTATTCTTTCACTTCTCCTTTCTTTCTTTTACACATTCCTTTACTTCTCCTGTTTCTCCATCATTTTTTATTCCCCATTTTTAATTCCTTCTTTCTTTCCTAACGTCATTCCTCTTCTGTTCCTTTTCCTTACGTCACTGTTTCCTTCCCTCTCTCCCTCGTCCTCCCTCATCCACACACACACACACACACACACACACACACACACACACACACACACCTCCTCTGTCCTCCTCTCCTCTCCCTCGTCCCTTGTTCTCCTCTCCCTTGTCCTCCTCTCCTCTGTCCTCCTCTCCCTCGTCCCTGTCCTGTATGATGACGTCCTCGAACTCAGTAGTTACAGTTACACTCCTCCTCAAACCCCACATCAGGTGTGAAAAACACAATCAGCGTCTCGCTGGGGTTCGACTGTAATTTAAACTCAGAGTGCCAAACTGCTGGTTTGGTGTTTTTACTAAAAACACACAAGCACACACTGAACACTTGGCGCACACACACACACACACACACACACACACACACACACACACACACACACACACACACACACACACACACAGGACTAAAGCATCAGTTTCAACCTCACAGCTTCAGAACCTGATAAACATCTCAATGTGTGTGTGTGTGTGTGCGTGCGTGTGTGTGCGTGCGTGTGCACTAGTAAAGCTCACTGTGCCGTACTGTTTAATCAGAAACATTATCAAGATGTCACATTTAACCCTTTGCATAATTGACACGTTGTGTAAATGACACGTTTCTGTTCTAACGCAGAGCGAGCGAGACGTGAGCGAGACGTGAGAGAGACGTGAGAGAGACTTACTGCTGTTCTATTTTTAAACTGTTGTGTGAAAAACATTCTGTGTAAAATCACACACTCCAGAACTAACATACCATTTATACACGAGTCTGTGGTGCGATCACAAACAAACAAACAAACAAGTCTAGGTGGATCTGATTGAGCAAAAATATAATGATCTTAACTGTGGGGGAAAAAAAAACAAAAAAACACGTGCTGTGACAGAAACACACCGTCACGCTGTCACGTTACCAAAAGCTGAACGTCTTAATAATCTGCCTTTTTCTTCAAACTCTGCAACCGAATCTGATCATTTCACCCACGTCAACACTTTGAAGGCATTCGAGGCGGTAAAACATCACCGTTCCTTTATAATCCTACAGGTGGCGCTCTAATCTGTTCCCACACCGGCATCCTGTGCTATTTGCTATAAGTTTGTTTAGAAAGGATAATGATGGCGGATGACGTAACAGAGACACACGCTGCTCGGGAACAACGTCGCTTTGTGTTTCATTTAATTAAACTCTTGTATTTGAAGAGAGTTTGTGGTGTTTTTAAGATAGAAAACTAATGTTTTAACGAACATGATAAATATAATGAATCATGTTCAGTTCAGTTGTGAAGCTTCTGAATAAAACCAAGAGATAAAACTTTTCAAGCAACTAAAGTATAATAAATGTTCAGAGCAAATCTTTTATTTTATTTTATTTTTAAGGTCCAACGTCTTAAAATTGTAGCAAAACCAGAAATATTGTAATATTATTTGTTTTAAATATAAATATATTTATACAATTTTTAAACAGAATATTAATGAAATCATCACCTGGGTATGACGATGATATCGTATCGGGAGGTGACGTCTGATTCTCCACTTCATAATTCGAACTCGTGTACAGTTTTATAATTTGTGCCTTTGGCATCGAGTTCAATGTGTTTATACTGAACTAATTAGAGCTACAAGTGTTGAAATAATGTAATAATGTTTCTGGCTCCGCCCACATGCACGTGATCCTGAATAACTGCTTCATTTAGAATAAAGAAACACTGATTTGATTAATATTCTCCAAGTATAAAGATTTTATAAACATCTCCGTTTAATATATTTTTTTCTGGTTTTCTTACAATTTTAAGAACTTTGAACCTTAAAAAAATGTAATAATAAAAAAAAAAAGTTGCTCGTAATTGATACTTTTGTTGCTTTAAAAAACTAAAAAACTTCATCCCTTGGCTTTACTCGAGGTGACTCGAGAATATCATCAATATCAGGTTTATTTTCAATAGAAACAACAGGCAGCATTTTTAAATAAACCCCGTCCATGAGTAATATCACAGATTTATTGCATTTTAATGCAGAAGAATGTTTTTGGCGTTCTAAGAACGCTGCACGTGACTGACGCCTGACGTCTGACGTTCCTGTCGGGTTCCTGAAGCTCGTTCCTGCTCAAGTTCCTCGTACAGAACGGCGCGACCACACGGGAGGAATATAGATGCAGTCGCGCGCTGTTTTGTCGCGGAGAGAGCGATGAGACAGCCGAGCGTTTCTGCATCGGCGTCCTGTCGCCTGAGCCGTATTGATGTTGACGCTGCGCTGAGATGGAGCGCGCGCCGCTCGCTGCACATTAATCCTGATCGCTGAACGAGACGAGACTCGCTAAACACACCAACACCAGGTGGATTGGCATCGCCTAGCAACAGGGCAGCTGAGTGAATGCAGGCCCACACACACACACACACACACACACACACACACACACACACACACACACACACACACACACACACACACACACAGTGAAAGGAATAAAATGTGACCCAGCGTTTAATTTGTGGACACGACGCAAGAGAACAATGTGAGAAAGAACGTAAACATTAAAAAATTCCAAAGCAGGAAATTAAGAAAATAATGACTGGGGCGGGGCGGGGCGGGGCGGGGCGGGGCAGGGAATCATAATTAAGAAAGAATAAATAAAACACACTGCAACAGTGTGACAATTAATTAAAGAATAAACAAAAAAAAAGAGGAAAGGATCTGAATAACAAAGAAAAAAAAGATTTTAAGAAGAAACGCAAAACCATTCAGAACAATTCAAAAAAGAAGCAAAAAGCTAGAACACTCAAGAAAAAAACAAACAATTGAGAGTAAAATGATGGGAGGAAATATGAAGAAAGGAAGGAGAGAAAAATAAAAGTGTCTAAAAATTCTAGAAGGAAGTGAAGAGAGGACGAGAGGAAACTGGAATAAAGAGGGAAAGAAAGGCGGCAGAAGTGAACGTGTTCGCGTACGCGGAGTCGATGCTAATACTAGCGATACACTGATGATGTTCCTCCCTCCCAGCTCCAGTTCCTCCCTCACTGTTTATTTCCTCCTTTGCTTTCTTTATTTCTTTCATTTTCCTTTTACCTTCTTTACTTCTTCCATCAGTTATTTATTTTATATTCCTGTTTCTTCTCTGCTTTCATTATTTATTCCTTTTTTTTATCTTTCCTTATGGCTTATTGTTCTTCTTTCCCTCTTTCCTCCTTCACATTGCTTCATTTCTTTATCTTCTTTCCTTTTGTGATCTCTACGTTTTAAATCTCCTTTTTCTTTCACATTCCTCCCTTTAATATTTTTAACCTTTCTCCCCTCCACACTTGTTCTATCCTTTATTAGTTTTTACCTTCTTGCTTTACGCCTTTATCTTCCTTACTTTCTCCACATTCCTTTTTTCCTTCATTTTTTTCTTTTCCTTCCTTTTTAAAATTTTCCTTCATTTCTTCCTCTCAACTCATTCTTTTACTTTTTCATATTCCTTAATTTTTTTTTTTACCTTTCTTTCTTCCTTCATTCTTTCTTTTTTACTTTATTTCCTTTCTCTCACATTCTGTCCATCCTTCCTTCTTTCCACCACATCCCTTTCTTTCAGGTTCCTTCATGTTTTATTTTTGAACTTTCCTTCCTTCTTCCATTCCGTTTGCTGAGATCTGCCCTCCCGTGTGTGTCGATTTCGTCCCTCAGTGATGGTCACAGGCGGCGTCACGTCTATCCGGCTCACTGAGATCAGACTCTTAAATCCGATCGTCAGCGTCCCGGAGACGGCAGACGTTTACGTCCCACTGATGTGATCGGACACCGCGTTACAGTCGGAAAAAAACGCCACTGTTTCCAATCCCAGGTACAGTCTGCTTTGATAACGATGCTAATATAGATGATGAAGACACACACACACACACACACACACACACACACACACACACACACACACACACACACACACACACACACACAGATGAGCAGCGGGGTGAAGTCTCTCGGTGTGTGAGAGAAGGGCAGACGAGCTCATTAACGTCGCCCTCGCTGTGAACTGCTGCACGTCATACATATGCAATCACACTGCGGTCACCAGCTGCGTGTGTGTGTGTGTGTGTGTGTGTGTGTTAGTGTGTGGTCTGAAAAAAGCTAAGGTGAAATAATTGTCCTTTCCATTTCTTTTTCCCTTTTATTCTGTTGCTTTCTTCTTTTGTCCATTATTCCAAACTCCTTTCTCATCTTTCCATCTCGTCTGTTCTCTTCTTTCCTATTTTCCATTTCCTTTCTTCAGTTCTGGACTCCACTAGACCTCTGAAGGTGTGTGTGTGTGTGTGTGTGTGTTATCTGGCACCAATCCTCTTTAAGTCCTGTAGGTTGTGAGACGGAGCCTCCATGGATCAGACTTGTTGGTCCAGCACACGTCACACAGACGGATCCCAGAAGACTTACTGCTGCTGTGTCCATGGACTTGTGTGAAAGGAGGACGAGAGGAGGACGAGGCCGAAAGAGGGGGGACAAGTTTAGTAACAATGTGAAGGAGGAGCGAGAGAGAGAGAGAGAGAATGAAGGAGACGTAAAGACAAAGGGACAGAATTTCTCTCATAGTGTGTGGTGTCTTTATTCACAGAAAGTCTCGTTGTTTTGAGAATTGAAACCCACAAAGACAGAGAGAGATTTGATGAGAGTCAAGACAATGGAAATGTGTGTGTGTGTGTGTGTGTGTGTGTGTGTGTGTGTGTGGAGCTTGCTGTGCACTTCATGGATTTTGCAATGACAGCCAAATTTGTTGTTCCCTCTCTCCACACCACACACACACACACACACACACTTATAAGTGACCCGCATTCCTCAGCTTTTCCTTCATTCCGTCTCCTTTTCTCTCTCTCTCCCGTTAACACTTTCCCAATCGACTCGGCGCTGCGTGACTTCATCTCTTTATTATAATAAAATTCTCTAGTGTCCATCTCTTTTTTCTTTCTTTTTTTTTTTACTTCCTGTATAAAATTAGGCAGCGTCCGGCCTCATGTCTGTTTTGTGGATTTTTCTTTTTATTTTATTTGACTTTACTTCATGTATATTTTTACTCTCATGTATATTAATTTAGTTTTATCTCGTGTACTTTGAGAAATTATTACAAGATCACCGCCACGAAGGCTAACATTAGCAGCCATTGCTACTACTGTAGAACAATCCCTCAGAGTTCTCCCTCATATCTGGATTGGTTTGCTATTGAACACAATAAACATGTTACACTGGAGAACGATACAGATCACAGCTGGTAGCATTACATCACTCGCTTTTAATTATTCTTTACCTCATATATTCATGCTACGCTCTCGTTAAGATGTCATTAGACCTTCTTCGGCTTCCTCGTGTCCAGTTCAGTGTGTGAATTATTCCTCGTGTTACGTGTAATACGGCGTGTGCCATCAGGGAAGAAGAAAACCCTCCATAGATGTGATGTTCTGGTGATTCAGTACATTCAGGTGGTCATGTGACTTCATTTTATCTCCACATAACGTTGCTGAGTCTCGACCTGAGCGACTGAAGCGACCCCAGATCATAACACTGTCTCCAGAGGCTTGTACAGTGGACACTATGCATGATGGGAGCATCGCTTCATGCGCTTCCCTTCTCACCCTCACACGCCCATCACTCTGGATAATTTTATCATTACATGTGTATAAACCTGTGCCTGAAAGGCTGGACATGTCTGTGTGAGTGTGAGCGGTGTTAGCTCTCTGATAGTAATCTCATCACAGTGTGTGTGTGTGTGTGTGTGTGTGTGTGTGTGTGTGAGAGTGTGTGTGTGTGTGTGGCATTACCACAGCCTACGGTCCTGACACTGAAAAGGACAGACAGAGCGGCAGACGCTGCCTGGAGAGGAGAGAGACAGCGCTCGCTGTGCGACAGGTGAACCCACACACACACACACACACACCTCAGAAAATCCCCCTTTCATGTCTCTGACCTGTTGCTGGTGTTTCTCAGGATGGCGAGAGCATCAGGAAACCCGTCCAGGTTGTAGTCACCCAGGTGCAGCGTGATGGGGGGGTGGAGCCCGTCTGTCGAGGGCGTGTCAGGAGGAGGGACAAAACCCCACAGTGAGTCTTTCCTCTGGAAGTCTGTCAGAACAGGGATCCACTGCAGAGAGACGGAGACAAATATCACCTTCATGTTCATTTCATCTGCATTAATCAGAACAATAATTCTAAACCTAGACAGCAAGATAGGACAGCTAGCTAGTTAGCAGGGAGTAGCCAGTACTCCTAAGAGTGTTGTCATGGTTACAGTGCGCACGGCTAGTAAGTAGAAGATTCCAAACTGTGTAGATCAAAGGGAAGCGAGGACATTGTAGCGAACGACTGAACAGCGGTTCATCAGATGGACGTATCAAATGACTGATCAAGACCAGCACATTTCATACACAAATTAATTCAAAGTGCTTTCCATAAAAGAGAAGAAAATAATCATAAAATGAAATAGAAAATAATAGCAAAAAAAAAAAAAAAAAATTACAATTGCGCCTCCCTGAAGCACACAAAAAAAAGAAAAAGAAAAACAACCACAAAGAGAGCCGGCATTAAACTCATGCACAGTTCGTATCAAGAATGACACAATATCACATGATAATATAATTTATAAGTAATTTATAGTCAGCCAAAACATATATACACATTTCAGGAGAAGATCAATAGTATGAATTAATATAATACAGTAGAACCTTGGATTACGAGCATAATTCGTTCCGGAAGTGGGCTTGTATTCCAAAACACACGTAAACCAAATCGAATTTTCCCATAAGAAATAATGAAAACTTATGATGAATTAATAAATTATTCGTTCCACAGCTCAAAAAAGTAAATACATAAAAAGAATTAACACAATATATAAAGTAAAAATAAAACAAATTAACCTGCATGTTACCTTTAAAAAAAGTACAAATAAATCCCGACAGATAAATGTTTCCGTTTGTGCGCGCAGATGCCGTGTATTTGTGTGTGTGTGTGTGTGTGTGTGTGTGTGTAATTAGTCCATTTCCTCACCTCGTCTTACACGGTAAGCTTGTACAACTCCTCCTCCCTCCCCCAACCTCACTTTTTAAGTTTCAAAACAAACACACGTTTTAACGAGAAAAAAAAAAAGAGAAATCTTTCTAGTGTGTGCGCGTGCGTCGGTGTGTGTGTGTCGGTGTCTAATTATGCACACGCACACACATAGGAGAGACGCTGAAACAGAGAGGGAGATGTTGATTATACCAGTAATAGACGAACACTAAGACCCAGCAGGGGAGACGATTACCCACAATTCCGCAGCGCAAGAGGGAGAAAAATCATTGGCTCAGGGACGCTCGGTGTCAAAACAAGAGCGCATGCGTGGTACATGATACTCAGCACTCGTAAACCAAGACTTGCTCATAAACCGCCTTACTCGCAATCCGAGGTTCTGTATTAATAATATCTTCATAACGTATAGCAATAAAGTTAGTGTTAAAATATTTTTGAATAAGTTTTGTATTTTCCTGATGTGTGTATACATTTTTGGCTAATTCAAAGTTTGTACACCCCTTCTAATTCCACGGTCGTTCCTGATCTTTATTTCTTTCTACACCGTAAAACAATACTGAAGGCGTTCATCCAAAACACACAACAATCTCCTCTGAACAGTTGATATTGAGATGTATATCTGCTCCTTCTGCTCTGTGAAGCTTCATAACGGCTCTAATCTGAGGTGCTGGTTGAGGTTAATTGGTGATTTCTGAGGCTGGTGACTCTAAATGAACTTCTCCTCTGCAGCAGTAAGTTTTGGTCTCGCTTTCCTGGGAAGGTCTTCATGAGGGACAATTTCATCATGGTGACTGATGGGGTTTACAAACACACTCGACACAATACTGTTCTTGTAGGAACAGGTGACCGTCATGTTTTGAAATAACAACGGACTGTTGTTGTTATTGTTGTTGTTGTTACATAATTATCTAATTCCATATTTGTAATTTCAGAGTTTTGAAATCCCCAGTATTGTTGTAGAATGTAGGAAATAGATCACTAAACACAAACAAAGAAATCTGCACGTCATCCCAAACTTTAAAACTACATGCTCTGCAGCGTTTCAGTAGAGTAAAATTTTTCACAGGTGCACCAACAAGCATTCAAGGTGTTTTTACGTTACCACGGTAACACACAGAGGAAGTGACGTGCAGGGTAGAGTAAAAAGAATGGTAGATAAATTATAATAATTTTTTGGGGGGGTCAAGGGAAGGTCGTATAACTGATCTCCCCCTTAACAGGGAGCAGGGAGTAGTGTTTACGTACACTGTGGAATGGATCGCAGTGTGTGTGTGTGTGTGTGTGTGTGTGTGTGTGTGTGTGTGTGTGTGAGAGAGCACAAACAACAATATATATATTTTTTTATAAAATGAAATGCTCTTGAATAGTTTTACGATAATTGAGTTTGAAGTGAAGTTTAGTTCATCATTTTTTTTCTAAAAGGTGCCAATAATTCTGCCGTGATCCATAACATCAGCCCGTAGGTTTGACGTGACGCGCGGATAATAAACGAATAAAAACTGCGACATTGAATGAGAGCAGAACGTGTATAATTTATCTCTACAAACAGACTCGATAAATCCTCCAGGCCAAGAATTAATTAAAGATGAGAATCTGCTCCGAGTTTAAAATTCCTCTGGACTGATTAGATCTTAGGTTTTTTTTTTTTTTTTTCCCCCAGCTGTTTGAAACACTCACCTTGTACGACTCAAAAGTAAAAAAAAAAAAAAAAAACGTGATTAATAATCAGAAAACGGTCTCATGTGCGGGTGTGTGTGCTGCGGTACGACCTCACGCCCGGCGCGCAGCGATCAGACGAGAGTACACGCCTAATTAACTCTTTATGAAATAGAGACCGACGTCAGGACGTTTCATCCGAACAGGAACGGCGCTCGGGAACCATAATGGACTTCAGATTTAATCATCATACGACGTGAGACTATAAATATAACGGACTCGTGTACAATAATTACATTCCGGAGTATAAAATCTGACAGATATGTCGCAGGGAGACATGAGACACTCAGCAAATCCTGTCTTTCTGATGTGTATCACATGTGTATCAACTGCAGTCTTGCATGTTCTGACTAACACACACACACACACACACTATTCTCATGCCAGTCAGGAGCATCTGAAGCAAATCAGACTGAATAGGGACGTGGCGGTTTATGTTCCCCGTGCCCCGCCTCTCCCCATCGGCGAGACTAACACAGGAAGCGGATGAGTGTGTGTGTGTGTGTGTGAGTGTGTGTGTGGATGGGGGGCTGAATAGAGGGTGTTAAAGAGATGAACCCAGAAAAACCTGAGAGCTAAAAGAGGCAGAGCTGTCAGAGAATGAATACGGCTTTGTGTCCTGTCTCCCTCTCTCTCTCACACACACACACACACACACACACACACACACACACACACACACACACACACACACACACACACACACACACACACACACACACACACACACACACACACAGAGGGTGATTAGTGTTGAATTGGGGAGGCAGAAACACAGATGCTACGGGCCTCACACACTTGTGAATGTTAAATAGATAAGCAGGTGCAGAGAGAGAGAGAGAGAGGTCAGTGGTAACAGTACTAATGTTTGCTAACAGGACTGTCTCTTCCCTTAGAATGAATAATCAGTGCCGGTGAATCACTTCATCTTATCAGTCATACACTGATTAGCCAAAAAAACAAACAAACAAAAAAAAAAAAAACACCTGCCTTAAATTGTTTGCGCCCCCTCTGGCCATAGCACCATGACGCTCGGTGATGTTCTGACTCCCCTCTATCAGAACCAGCCGACAGATCAGGAGGTTGCGCATCATCACTGAGAACGGCTCTGACCCGGTCGTCTCGACCACAGAAAGAATGAAAAATATATAATGGATTCGTTTTTATTTCCAATACATCAGACTATCAGAGTCTGCAGAGTTTTTTTTTTTTGTTTGTTTTTTTAAAAAAAAATGATGAGATCGTCTCACATCGCAGCATATGATTGACATGCTCCCAGCCCGCTGTGTAGAATAAATTTGGCCTCAAAAGTGTGTTTGAAACTTGAACTTAAACTCTTCTAAACGTTCTGGATTAAAATAGATTAAAGCAGAATATCCTGAAATCACCACAAAGGTGCTAGAAATCCTGCTACCATTTCCAGCAACCTACTGTATCTTCGTGAGACAGGGCTGTCTGCAGCGACAGCAACGAAAGTGAAATTACGGAGCAGACTGGACACGAGCTGTCCCCCCCCATCACTCCTAGATGGGAACGTCTGGTCACAAGGAAACAAGCTCCTGGCTCACACTGCTTCTGTGTTACAGTATGTCGTATACAGTACATCATGCACTTTATTATGATTTATTACATCCACGGAAAACCGTCTTACATAAAACGGGTCCGTGGCGCAAAAACGGTTGGAGACCTCTGGTGTAGACGTCACCGTGGGGTCCTTGTCAAAGTGCCTCAGATCAGAACAGTTGCCCAGGTTTTCTGCTTCCATCACATCACCTTCGAGAGCTGACTATTCACAAGTCGCTTAATGTATAATAATGTATCCTGATCCCCAAAATCTGATGAACTCAATCGATGTTATTCAGCTCACAGTGGTTTTAATGTTATGGCTGACTGGTGCATCGTGAGGCGCTCGATGTAACTGCTCTTACACACGTTGAAGAAATAATAAAGAAACCAAATGTGAAAAAGGAAAGAATAAAAATGGTGAAAGAATAAAAGTGAAAAGGGCAGAGAGAGAGAGAGAGAGAGGGGTGAAGGGAGGAAAGAAGTAAAAGAGTGAACGAAGAGAAAAACAAGTAAAGATACAGTATAAAGGGACGAATAAGAAAGATCATCATCAGGAGGTTCATTCGCCTTTAGTTTTTAGAAATTGACTTAAAACTAGTGAAAGTATCTACAGGAAAATTTTACATGGCAAGAAATCTCAATTTAAATAACCTAAAACTTGTAAATAACGAAGGGAATACGATATGATCGCGATACCTCGGTGCCGATGCGATCTGTAGCACGATTCTATAAGTATCACAATTAGCTAAAATATATATATATATTTAGATTTTGTTACAATTTTAAACAAATGTAGCAAATAATTTGCTCGTACCACCCAGGACGCTGTGCTGCCTGCCATAATAGTTTAGTGTGCGCCACCTGTAGGATTATAGTGGAACAGCAGTATCTTATCACCTCAATTGCAAACGTACCGGGTGGGGGAAAATTAATTACGCAATATTTAATGTCTTTAGAACTTGTAGTGTCGCTGGAGTCATGATGGAAACGGTCTCTAAACAGACGATAGTAAATAGAATTTCATATTCCCCACGTCGATAGTACAGACAGACATCAGCCGCGAGTGACATCAGGTGAGAGGTAAAACAAAGATGGCCGACCGCTCGACCGTGTAGGAGATCGCAGCACGCTGTTAAGTGAGGAATTCCATTGTTCTTGTGCAGAGAAAGGGAGGAACGCAGCACTACGTCCAGGGGTGATAAAAACTCGTCACGCAAAACTGATGAGCACAGGCTCGGGGAACGACGCAAGAAGAAGTGGCCGCGAATCGAAACACTGAAATTTAAAGATCCGCTTTCATTTTCCTGTGTAATAAAGAACATGTACAATTTCTTTCAATAAAGTTGAATCATAAATATGGACTTTATTACCGATTTTTAATGCCTAGTTACTTTTCACTCCCGCTGTATATGAATTAAAAACAGTTTTAAAATATGGATTTTTGAGTCAGAGCGGCGATACATGAATTCCCACACGAGAGAATCACGGAACATCACAAATCGATTTTTTCCCCATCGCCAAGAGATAATGACTTTTAAAACAGGATAATTCATCCGCATATGTCCAAGTCTAAGATTTTTAAATTTTGGCAAGCACACACCGACTCGCATTATGAGATTTTAAATCTTGGCGAGCGCCGGACAATTTGCAGTGTCCTTTGAGACGATCATCACCGAGAAACATTCATTCTTGTTTAAGTAACGTCATAAACCTCGGGGACGCTGCGGTCCGACTCGTACAGGAGACTCTGATGGAGTCGGGCTAATAGTGCGAATCTGTCTACTCCTCCTTCTGCCGACTCATCTATCTAAATCCCCCCCGTCTCCCTCATTAGAGTTGACGGAGTGAATCAGGAGAGGTGTATATGGATGGACCCGAGATCGTTTCTCTCTCTGATTAAACCGATCAGCTCGCTCTCTCTTCTCTAATCCGCTCCTCCTCGGCTTTCTCTCTCTCTCTCTCTCTCTCTCTCTCTCGGTTTCTCGAAAAGGTCTCTAAAACAAAATGTGCATTTGGACGGCGCATTATGCCGGCGTGTTAACCTGCGTTCAGATGAACGTTCTGCTGCACTGGCGTAATAAAGATATCGTCCAAAAGTCACGACTGATGACCACGTGACATCATCAGGCATCACAGCGTTCAATATAGACTTTCTAATTCAGTTAAGGACCCGATTGTATTGACTTTTTTGTTTTAAAAAAACAAAAAAACAACCAGAACTGTTAAGGGTAATGAGACATGACGTCTTGAATTTTTCTTTGGTTTGAAGATTAGAATTTTTTTAAGTAAACATGACCGCTTCCTGCATCCTGTCACCAAACACACGAGCTCTGTTTTATTCACCGAGTAAGGAATGTAACCCTCATGTCATGCCGTTACAGGGTGAGATGTAGCCGGGTTACAGTTAACACCGTGAAGTTCATTATTTTTCGCATGTTTAGAAGTTTATTCACCCTTTATTTATTATTGTCATGCTTTTTATCTGTTTATAGGTACATTTAAAAGCTATAAAGTAAGTTAGTTCCTGTTTTGTCTTACATCATAGCAGCTATAAATGTTCATTCCTTCACCAGTCTCTCTCTCTCTCTCTTCACTCTCTGATATTGAAAAACTGCAAAAGACAAAGTTTTCCTGAATTACCTCTGACACTGGAGACTCCTTCCACATTACGTGGAAGGTCCATGTGAGTGACCCGTTACTATAGAGACGATAACAGACTCTAACCAGTGCATTAATATGAACCTGTATTTTTTTATTTTATTTTATTTATTTATTTTTAGAGAACTGATCTCAAACACTCTGCATCCTTTGAGTGGAGGATCTAAGGCTGAGAATATTCTATTCTCTACCTGACTCTCTGCTTCGACTCCCATATTATCTCTGAAAAT